>MDKJ01308594.1:0-21547 GCA_005239525.1 Nicotiana knightiana | reverse complement strand
GACATATATATAGTTCAGGGGTGTGGGGTTCGGAACCGTTGGATCGAAATGATCCAATGACTGCGGTTTAATGGGGAGAAACGGTGTCGTTTGGTTGTTATGGAGACAGGCCGGGTTAAGGGGTTTGGGCTGGGTTGTTTGGTGTTAGGGAGAAAGGATTTGGGCCTGGGTAGCTCTGGCCCAGGTCTGGTTCTAAATCCCTTTATTTAACTAAAATCAATTAGTTAAGTTCAACTCTAATTTAAACCAAGGAATGTAGTAATTAACTTAATCCTTATTTATTTACAGATTAATCAAGAATGACACGACCAATTCTATATTCCTAATTCAACCCGTGTTTTATCGAATAAAAGATGATTAATTTCTGTAGTAATTAGTTATTAAAAACTACATTACGTTAGATACTCGTCATTTGTCTACCATTTAAATAATTATAACCAATAACTTCATAATGCAGAATTTCAATGATTTTGAAAGATGAATTATGGATATGCAAGCAATGCAGATAATTCACAATTAATTACTGAAGAATCAATCAATATTCATAAAATCAATTGATTTATTGGGGTTTTTATAGGACGATACGGCGAGTAAAAATCACATGCTCACATGTGTAAGAATTAGTTATGGGCTGTTTTAGTATTAGTAGCATTTTCACTATTTTTCGTTTTAGTTAATTGTTAATTTTAGTTAGGTGAACAAGAAAAAGAAAAAAAATATATATAGAAAAATCTCGGATTTTTCCCAACGATGGATCTATTGGACAATTTTCTTGAGGTATAAAGTCCGATTTAAAAATACCAAAAAGATTTTTTTTTTTATTTTCTTAGGATGGGTAGGTAGTATCCCTTGGTTTTTCTTTGGGCACCGGTTCTTTTCCAAGGGTGTAACTTGAACCGGGCAACTTTAAAATTATTTTATTTTTAGAGTAATTAGGAAGAAACTGAGTAACTTAGAAATACCCCATGACATGTTTGATGCCGGCATATTAGGTTATGACATACATTCTGCTTTCCGTTATATTTGGTTTGACATGTGATGCCTGAGTAAAAAAATAAATAGCCTATTTTATGATGCCTTAGCTCAGTTGTTTGACTTGTATGCTACATAGTGTGATATTGCTTAATTACCTCAATTTTGTGTGATTGCTTGACTTGAGAGTTGAATAAAACTGTCGAGATTGAGCCATGTGAAATGTGTGAGTGAGGTTTAGTGATTTTCTATGCTATCCTATGTAGTCTAGAACTTGCACCGTGTGTTAATCGAAGCGAAATTGTAGGTTATGCTAGTCTAGGATATGACACAGGCATTTTCTTGCTTGATCATTGATGTGTTTGTCACATGAAAATTAAAATTTTCCATTGCTAGCCCCTTTGAGCCGTTTGACCTTTTCTTTGGTGCCCACATTACAGGCCGTATCCCTATTTTGTTCTTAAATTCAGAAGTCACTAGCCATTGAATCTTCATGTATGGAGTGTGTGTAGAAAAAAAATGATACTAAAAGTATGTACAAAAAGATACAGACCTCAAATTATTATTAATTTGTGCTAGTGAAAATATAGAAGTGCTTAATTAAAAAAGGGGCTATGCTGAATATGAATTATGGCAAGTGAATTGGTTGAGAAGAATATGTGTTGATTTGTGAAAGTAGTGCATTAAAGTTCTTAGGAGGGATAGTCACTATTCCTAAATATATCCTACATGTCCCTTAGCCTACATTATAACCTTAAAGGTCCTATTTGATCCTAGATTTGGTTAACTTGAATTAGTGGAGATCTACACTACGGGCAAGCTTATGGTACGACCACGAGATGCATATGAATTCATTGTGAGAGTTAGTGAATTTTTTCAATTCTATGATGTCCTTAAATTATGTTCAAAAGCATATCTGAATATGTGGACTGGTTATGTTCACTCTTTTCATGTTGGTGAGGGCAGACGATCTCATGAACGATTGGTAATGTTGTAAACTTTCGTGTTGGGTAGGTGCGTGAATTGAGAGGGCTTAGTGGTTGTAAGTTGACTCTTGAGGTTGGGTAGTTGCAATTAGGTTGTTGGTATGATTGATTAAATTGTTAAACTTGGGCATGATTAAAGAAGGGAAAGAATGTGAAATTTTGTATATTCATACTTGATTGCCGGTATCGATCATAGTTAAGGGGTAAGGTGTGTGATTAAAAATTAAAATGCTCCTTCATAATGAAGTTGGTACGTGTTGAAGGGTAGTATATTATTCCATTGATCGATGACGAGCAAGAGTCTAAGTGTGGGATGTTGATATTTAGCTTAAAGTGTATATATTCTATGTATATCGCCTCATATTTTACTTTTTGTTTCGTGAATTCTAGATGTTAAATGTGATGCTTTATATTAATTTCAAGTGTTTTTATGTGTAGTAATGATTCGGGATCAATCGGGGGCGAAACGCATGAAATCAGAGCAAAAACGGACAAAATCGGATAACCCGGGATTTGGGCGCCACAGGCAGCGCTGGGTGCCACCTGTGGCGCTGGAGACAGTGAACATTTTTTGGGCAGTGCCGTAGTGGGAGCTGGGCGGTGGCCAGGGCACCGGATGCGGGGGATTTTCTTGTTTTGCCCGGGACATGGTTATTTCAGCCCAAACCCTACCCAACACGTATAAAAGCAACTCTAAGCTTATTTTTGAGGGATTCATGCCACTTGGGAGAGAAGATACACACGGCGTCATTAGGAAGCGAAGGATTATCATTTTTCTTCATATTTTTCTAGTATCTACAATTAATTCAACACTTATGCGATGGTTTGATTTTAGCATGAGTGGATAAACACCCATTGTTCTGGGGTTGTGGTTTAGCCATGAATATTGTTATTCGACATTAGTTTAACCGTGATTATAGCTCACTCAATATATGGTTGTTTCTTCAATTCAATGTTTAATTGCTTAATTGTCTGGCCAGCAGTTAGGTTCTATATACTATCTATGTTATGCTTGGGAAAGTCGTATATAGATTAGAGAAGAATTGAAGAGATCGCGATCTTAACCGTTAAGGGGAGCGGATTTGTGGTTAGGATAGGAATATACCTGTCACCGTGCTTAATTAAATATCGTAATATTAGTGTGTTCTAATAGATTAATTTCATAGGAATATAGGCGTTAATCTATTGAGAATAGGCGAGTAGTGCTTCAGGAGAAGTCTATGAGAGAATTTCTCGATTAATTAGCAACCATGAGTGAATTATATGAAAGGGAGAGTTAATTAGAATGCAATACGAGTGGTGAATTAATCACAACCCTGGAATATTTTTCTCTATTGAATACACAACAATACTCTCGTTACTCGGTAATTAGTTATTTCGTAGAATCATAGTATAAAATAGTTACATTCCTTGATTTTATTTTTGCTTGATTAAATAAAAATTATAGTGAACTAGTGAGTAGTTTACACAAGTCTCTATGGGTTTGACATTCGATTTAACATTATATTACTTGCTACGACCACGTATACTTGCATGTGCATTTGGGACCAACAACGTGTGTGAAACTTTTCAGGTCAATCGGATGTGTTTTGGGTGGTTTCGGCATTTTTGGTGAATTTCAAAAGATTAGAAATCCTTAGGCTTGAATTCGGGGTTAATTCGGCTCGACTAAGTTTAAGTGATGTTATGGGATGTGATGGTATGATTGGATGAGGTCCCGAGGGCCTCAGATAAGTTTTGGGTGGTTAACGGACTTAGTATTTGCTTGGCGACTGCTGATATCTGGTATCATCTGTTTCTTGTTTCCTTGTACGCGATCGCAGGAGTCCATTTGAGATCGCGTAGGCTTATTTTGGGGCAGAAGTAAGTTTGTTCTACGTGGTCGCAAGGTTAGGTTCGCGATCGCGTAGTTTTGCAGAGTTGTGCATCACAAACGCACGGCTGAGCTCGCCTTCGCATAGAAGGATTTGGAGTGGCAGCGTGATGAAGGAATTACTCTACACGATCGCGCAGAGTGGGGCGCGTTCACGTTGTTGTGAGAGGGTGCTATCCGCGATTGCATGTGTGTTTCTGCGATCGCGTAAGGTTCAAATGCGGGGGAGGCTTGTTTGTGCTTCGCGATCGCGAGGCTATTTCCACGATAGCGATTAAGTAAAAATACTTGGGCAGAAAGTATAAAAAGACATCTTCGCAATTTTTAGCCTATTTCTCACCATTATTGGACGGATTTGAAGCTTTTTGAGAGGGATTAAAAAGGGAATCGAAGGGAATCACTTGGAGGTATGATTTTTGAATTCAATACTTGATTCTATGTTGATTTCTAGCTAATTAGACCTAAAACTTGTGGGATTTGAAACCTAAAATTGGAGAATAAGGATTCTGATGTTCTTGGTATGTCTGGACTCGTGGGAGGATAAGGATTCTTGTGATGTGATTTTTATCGAATTCTGAGATGTGGGCCCGGGGGTCGGGTTTGACCAATTTCAAGATTTGTGCTCAATTTTGATAATTTTCGAATGAGTTTCGTTCCTTGGCATATAATAATGATATAAATCTGATTTTGGTAGATTTGGAGCAATCAGAGGCTCAGAATAATATACATGAAGGAAAGCCGAAAAGTCAAATATACATATACGTGCACTATACGTAGGGCGAGTCGGCGAGGCTGCCATAGACAACTATATACCTCAAAAACTGGAAGCCGACAAGGCAACATACTATCCAACTGTACATAACTTTCTACAGACCTCTAATAGAAATATAATTGTAGAAAAATGGAACTAAGCCACGTCATACCCATATATATACAAACATATCGTACCAAAATCAAAAGCAGCTCCAGATCAAGTGGAGCACGCCAACTCTCGCTGATCAAGGATCCTAAGAAGGGGGACCGTCAGCTTGCCTACCTGCACCTACGGGCATGAAATGCAAGCCCCGTGAAATAGGGCGTCAATACAAAAAATGTACTGAGTATATAAGGCATGAAAATCTGTATGTAAGAGACATAGATGAAACATGGAATAAGAAAATCCATCTGTAAATCGGAATAACTTTGTAACTTTGAAACATTTATAATGTTATGCACGTGTATATAAATTTCGTGTCATGCATGAGTATAGGTGTACATAACATCATCAAGCCACTGAGGGCATCCCATAATATCATCTCGGCCACTGTGGGCAACATCATCAACATATACCAACTGATCAGGTGGTGGTGTGTATATAACGCCGTAACCATTTCTCATATCCCATATACATATTTTTACATATATACGCGTATTTAACACCATATGGTCATGGGTCAATGCACATGTATAAATGAGTGAAATGCATGGAAATATGTAATAATCTAAATATGATATATGGTTATAATTTAGGTGACGCATATCCCAAGTGACGGGCGTACGGGCATACACCGAGTTATTTGTGGTCTGGTTCATCCCATGGCACCGTCTAGTAGCTATTTCGGATTGATATCCGTACTTTTATTGAAGTGGTTAATGTGAACATGCTAGAAATTATGGTAAGTCAAATACTAGGGCTTCACGTCAAAAATGCTGAGACCGGAGTGGTCATATATTGTTGTCTCCTTATGTGTTTAATTGATTTTGTATACTCATTCCTGTCATAGCATACCATTTCATGCCTCAGTCTCGGTAATTTTTGATCTCATATATATTTATCCTTGTTTCGGGCTAGTTCATGCATCTGTGAGCCCATGTGAGCGAGACTGGAGAGTAATGACTGAGTGAGGCCGAGGGCCTGTTATTGAGACAGTTATGAGATCGGATTGCACACCGCAGCGATACTTTGATCATGCCATCATTGTCTTGATACAGCGCTTGGGCTAATAGGAGCCCCTCCGGAGTCTTTACACCCCCAGTGAGCGCATTCATATTGAGGGATGGATCTTCCCCGGGCATGGATCTTGTCCGAAGTTGATGATATGTGAGGGATGGATCGTCCCTAGACATGGATCTTGTCCGAGTGTTGTATTCCGGAGATGGATCTTCTCTGTGGGGGCTGGATTGGCCTTTTCCTCAGTACTGAGTGACTACGATCACCGGTGTTTATGCATATTGTGGGATGGACTATCCCTGAGCCTAGGAGAAGTATACAGTACTAAGTGGACTTCTGTGTGAGAATTGTGAGCACCATGTGCCTTTCCACACTGTTGATACATTGGCATGTAGAGTATTGAGATATACCTGGGTTACTTATCATATCGGTCATATTCTGTTTTCATTATCTATTAAAATTGTGAGCATGCCTAAATTCTGTGTACTGTTTTCATTATCTATTAAAATTGTTAACATGCCTAAATTCTGTGTACTGTTTTCATTACAATTATTGAGGTTTAGTCTGTCACTACCTCTCAGCCATTAGTTTGGGTTCGTTACTTTTGAGTTGGTGTATCAAATTACCCCCTGCACCTTGTGTGTAGATCCAGGTACATCGGGACCCGGTAGTGATTGATGAGCGGCTGTCATAGTTCCTTTGGAGGCATCGAGGTAGCAGCTGGCGATTGCAGCCTCGATTATATCCTTCTCTATCTACCTGTCTTATTTATTTATTTCAGACAACTTTATGTCGACATTGTATTTTGATATTCGATGTAGTAGCTCATGACTCGGTGACACTAGATCTGGGTTTGGGTTTTCTCTTACTTGTATTTTCAATGATGATTAAACTCTTAAATGCTTTATAAATATGAGACTTTTGCTGCAAATATAATGTATTTTTCTGAAAATATTTGTTAACCAAATGAAATGTGTGGCCTGCCTGACTTCACGATAGGCGCCATCACGACTTGGTATTTCGGGGTCGTGACATCTGCCCCATTTTTCTTTATCGCGTTCGCATAGTACTGTTCGCGATTGTGAAAGTCTGCTTTCTTCTTCTTCTTCGTGTTCGCATTTGTTCTCTCACGTTCGTGTAGTGGGAATTACGAGCTGGGGGATGTTGGCTATTTCTTCTTCGTGTTCGCGTTATTCATCCCTCGTTCGCGTAAGCTCATGTCCATTGTTCATTGCGTTCGCGTCCCTTCACTCGTGTTCCCGAAGGGTCTTCTTGGCAGCCTCATTCTTTTCTTCTTCGCGAACGCGACCCTGTCTCCGCATTCAAGATGCATAGTCATCTGAGAAGAATATAAGAACTTCGTTTCGAGGGTTAGCCATTGTTATCATTTTGGGAGTAGTAGACTCGACTTTGGGAATTTTTCGTGGGTTTTTCAAGCAAATCATTGGGGTAAGTTTTCTCTACCTGAATCTTATCATATTTCATGAACCCATTGTTATCTTCATCATCTAGTTAGTGAATTAAGTTGGGAATTTGGGGGGAAATTTTGTGAAATCTTTCAAACTGAAAAATCATGATTTAAAGGACGAATTGGTATCAGAATTTGATAATTTTGGTATTGCTGAACTCGTATCGGAATGGGTGTTCGGGTTTTATAAATTTTGTCAAATTTCGAGGTGCGGGCTTGGGGAGTTGACTTTATGCAAATTGTATAAGTAGCATAGCTTTGTTAATTGAAATTATTTTTTCTTGCATTGTTTGATGTAATTAAGTCATTTTTGGCTAGATTGAGTCGAGTGTTGGTGAATTAGTAAAGGAAAAGCTAAATTGAGTATTGAATTGGCCGAATTAAGGTAAGTATCTTGTCTAACTTTGTGTGGGGGATACCACCCCTTAGGAATTGAGTTAATTGTGTTATCTTGTTATGTGAAATACGTGTACGCAAGGTGACAAGTGGTACCCAGTCTATATGTGGTATTGACCGGTTTAGATTGTCTAGCCTCTTTCCATGCTTTTGATTAAATTGTCATAATATGTGGTATCTCGTTGTTTGACTACCCTTACATGCTCTATATGATGTGGATAGTCCTTATTTGCCTCTTATTTGTTATTTGGCCCTTATATGCCTTGGTTGTAGTCACTGCCTTCATTATTATCTTGTTACCTCTTAACTGCTGAGTTTTTTTATGACTACATGTATATTTTCTACGCGTCCAAGTTGTTGTGAATACCTACCTAGTTATCATGTGCCTTACATGTCTTGTTTTCTTGTAAAGGTTGTTGTATTCCTTTGATTTTTATGTGGTTCCCTTGTTGTCGTGTACTCATACTCTTGGTTGTAGAAATTCTTATAATTGACTTGTTGAATTGTTGTTGTTGATTTATATTATTGTACGGGGGATCGGGTTGCACACCGCAACAGGTGAAATAAGGGAGGTGGTGAAATAAAGGAGGATATTTATATTGTAATATTGTTTATCGTACGGTGGGAACGGGTTGCACGCCGCAACAGGTGAAAGAAGGGTGGATTATTATGGTGAAATAAGGGTGAAATATGATATTGATATTATATGGTGGGATCGGGTTGCGCGCCGCTACATATTATGTTTATTGTTATGATATCGATGTTTATTGTACTGTAGGATCGGGTTGCACGCCGCAACAGGTGAAATACGGGTGGATTATTATGGTGAAATAAGGGTGAATTATGATATTGATATTTTATAGTGGGATCGTGTTGCAAGCCGCAACATATTTGTGTATTTGGTATTCCCTGTTTTATCGTATTAGCTTCAGTGCCTTCTTATGAGATTCTGAAATTTGTATTCTCCGGTTTTCACTGTCTTTTGAGGATTTAGTCGTTATAATTGACATTACTGCTTGTCGTCATTTCCTGAGCCCCTTTTTCTAATACTATTATTCTGGAGAATTGATTTTCAAAGTGAATTTACTACGTTGAGGTGTTACCTACTGCTCTGCTGAGTCGTTAGTAAAATAGTGTTTTAAAAATGAAAGAACTACTATCACGTTACCTTGTGTGACTTTAAGCTGGAACCCGTCGTTTATTTCGATACTTACCATTTTCTACTAGTTGCCATATTTTACTTCAACTGATTTTTCAACTTAATCTTCTCAACCCGCCTGAGGTTTTTATTTACTCACAAATGAATTGTTATTATTATTTTTTAACTTAATAAACTCTATATTAAATGTAATAGTTATTCGATGGGGAATTTTATTTGAAAATGTTATTTTCCTCACTCAACTGATTTCTAAAACCAAAACTCATCTTTCTCACTGATTTCCTATTTGGTCTAGAAATTGTAAATTTATTTTATGTTATATAAACGAAATCCCTCTAACATCTTAGTTAGCATTTGATACGGATATTATATACCGAGTAGCACGTGGATTCTTGCCGTACAAAGTGAGATGGAAAGATGTGGGCACAAGGTGTCATGTGTGATAAAGGTTGGAAGTTGTGATTTATGGTATGAGATTGTGGAGAATTGGAATTAGTGGAATCGTGTATTAGAAACGATTGGATTGGTTAAGTTGACATCGTTTTCCTTACTTGAGCACTTCTATACTTGTTTGTATCCCCACTATGTTGTTGTTTAGTTACTTGGTTAATTATCGTTGCCATTCATGTTTTCTTCTTATCGTTACTAAAGTTTGCAATTTGATATCCTTCTGCTATTGGTATTACTTTGATAGTCCTTTGTTGTTAAATTTAAGTCATATCTTACAGGTCGTATATATATTCGGTAGTGTCTTGACCTGGCCTCGTCATTACTCTACCGAGGTTAGGCTTGATACTTACTGGGTATCACCGTGGTGTACTGATACTACACTTCTACACATCATTTTTTGCAGAACCAGGCACTCCAGGTTGAGTTGGTTTTGAGATTCACGCTTGGGGTGGCTGGAGACTTCAAGGTTCACCTGCTGGACGTTCGCAGGCTCCGAAGTCACCTTCTATTGTATTTATTTCCATTGTTTCCTTTTATTCCGAAATAGTTATATATTTATTATGTATAACTATACCTAGAAAGGCTTATGACTTGTACTACCAGTTTTGGGAATTGTATGTTTTGTAGAGAATTCAATTCTTAAGTTGTTAGATGCTATTTATTATTGTTACTCAGTATATGTCAGGCTTACCTAGTCCCTAGGACTAGGTGCCATCACGGCTCTTTTAGAGGGGAAATTTGGATCGTGACATCCTCGTATGGAGAAATTTTAATACTTGAAGGGTAGGTATTATTGTAGGCGAATTCTATGAGTAACATATGGTCATCCCAATTCCCTTTGAAATCTAGAACACATGCTTGTAGCATATATTTAAGTGTCTGAATGTTACGTTCAACATGTCTGTGAGTCTACGGATGGAATGCAGTGCTGAGATTCACTTGTGTGCCTGGACCATTTTGAAAAGACCTCCAAAAGTTAGCCGTAAATTGAGCTCCTCAGTCTGATATAATAGATATCGGCACACCATGAAGCCTACCAATCTCCTTGATATACAACTTCGCATAATCTTCAACTGTGTAAGTTGTCTTAACTAGCAGAAAATGGGTACATTTTGTAAGTCGATCAACTATCACCCAGATAGAGTCAAACGTATGATAAGAGCGAGGTAATCCAATAATGAAGTCCATGTTAATCACCTCCCATTTCCAGGTCAGAATCTCTATATTCTGAATCAATCCACCGGGTTTCTGATGCTCGATATTTACTTTTTGACAATTAGAACACTAGGCTACAAATTCTACAATAGACTTCTTCATGTTATCCCACCAATACAACTTCTTAACGTCATGATACATATTTTTTGAGCCAGGGTGGATGGAATATCGGGACTGATGAATCTCAATCATAATCTTCTCTCGTAACCCTGCCACATAAGGCACACATAATCGGCCCTGGTAAATCAGTGCCCCATCTCCTCCAATCTCGAAAGCCGTAATAGAGAATGTTGAATGCTCTCCCTCATTCGTACTAAGGTAGGATCTTCATATTGTCATGCTTTTACCTCGGCTACCAAAGATGATTTTGATATATTCTGTAGAGTAACACCTCCGTCATTAGAGTCTAACAATCTGATTCTCATATTGGCAAGCTGATGAAGCTCTTTAGTCAACCCCTATCTACCTACTTCAATGTGTGCTAAGCTTCCCATTGACTTACCACTGAGAGGGTCTTCCACAACATCGGATTTACCGAGATGGTACAATATCTCGACGTCGCAGTCTTTCAGTAACTCAAGCCACCTACCCTGCCTCAAATTCAACACTTCCTGCTTGAAGATTTATTGTAAACTCTTGTGATTTGTGTAGATGTCAACATGGATGCCGTATAAGTAGTGCCGCCATATTTTCAAAGCATATATTACTGCAGCCAATTCCAAATCATGAGTCAGGTAATTCTTTTCATTCTTATTCAATTGTCTTGATGCATAAGCAATCACCTTCCCATGTTGCATCAATACGCACCCCAAACCTATACCTGAGGCATCACAATATACCACATAACCTTCTGTTCCTTGTGGGAGAGTGACCACTGACGTTGATGTTAATTGATTCTTTAGCTCCTGAAAACATCGTTCATAAGTGTCAGACCACTAGAACTTGCTAGCTTTCTGTGTTAACTTAGTCAATGGTGCAGATATAGAGGAAAAACCTTCTACAAACTGCCTATTATATCCTGTTAGCACTAGGAAGCTGCAGATTTCTGATGGTGTTGTCGTTTTCGTCTAGTTCTTAAATGCATCGATCTTCTAAGTGTCAACACTAATACCCTCGTCTGATATCACATGGCTAAGGAATGCAACTGTGTTAAGACAGAATTCACATTTTGAGAGCTTAGTATATAACTTACAATCCTGAAGGGTCTGTAATACTACCCGCAAGTGGCCCGCATGTTATGCCTGCGAATGAGAATACACCAAAATTTCATCAAAGAATACGATCACAAACACATGAAGATATGGACAGAATACACTATTCATGAGATCCATAAAAGTTGTTGGGGCATTTGTTAGTCCAAAGGACATCACCACGAACTCAAAGTGCCAATAACTTGTCCGGAAGGCCGTCTTTGGAATATCCTTCTCCTTAACCCTCACCTGATGATACCCTGAATGTAAATCAATCTTGAATAAATGCTTGGCACCCTGGAGTTGGTCAAACAGGTCTTCAATCCTTGGAAGTTGATACCTGTTCTTTATAGTTAACTTATTCAACTATCGATAATCGATACACATCCTTAACGACCCATCTTTCTTCCGCACAAAGAAGACTGGAGCACCCCCAAGGTGAAGTGCTTGGCCTAATGAAGCCCTTATCCAGCAAGTCCTTCAACTGCGCATTCAACTCTCACAACTCTTCTGGAGCCATCCTGTATGAAGGAATAGAGATTGATTGAGTGTCAGGCAACACATTAATGCTAAACTCAATCTCCCTTTCACGAGGAAGGCCTGGGAGTTCATCTGGGAAAACACTTGGAAATTCGTTAACCAGGGGGATTGATTGTAGAGTAGGTGGATTTTCTTCCACATCCCTAACGCGAACGTGATGATAAATTTAACCTTTTGAGATCATCTCGATTGCCTTAAGATAGGAAATTTATCTCGTCCAAATCCATACCACAATTAAGTAGCGAGGCGGTCGATGCAATAATAAACTCAACAAAGGTCGGGATCGAATCCACAAGGAGTTAGAATATGGGATTAGGTGTATATCTAGGTTGATTGTAAGTTTTGTCTCAAATTACACTTCCACAAAATTTATTAGTGTTCTACTTCTACTTTACTCTATTGTTTGTAAGTATAAAACTAAGGACAATATTTTTGGTTTTCAGTTTTTCAAATGATTGAAGGGTCTGGGATCGTGACTTCTACCTAGGTGGTTGTCTAATGGATTTTCAACTCCAGGGAAAGTTTGATTAGTTGGAATCATAATATAGCAATCACATCCGGGTACTCACTCTATACCTCTAGTTTGAGTGATTTTGCCCAATTTGGCTTTCTCAAGTCCAAATGGGTATTTTCACAATACAAGTGATATTAGCTCAAGTCGGGTATTACTAGATCTAGGTTTAACCCTTTAATTGGGGCTATTATGATAGAGTTCACCCCAATTCCTTGTTAGCTAAGTTTTCCTAGACTTAGCCCTACTTTTTCAAGTAAATACTAAGTCATTTAGGCATGAATCAATGTTTGCAACCATTAATTCTTGAGTTCCAGCAAGAACTAGGCTAAATTTCACTAACCCAATCACAAACAAGCCCTAATTTAAACACCCATCAAATACCCATACTAGGTTGGGTCACAACCCTAGCTAAAGATTTAGCTACTCATGAAAAATACAGAAATTAAAGAAGAATAAAGATAGAATCCATAATATTTGATTAAGGAATGAAAATCTAGTGTTTGGAGACAAATCTAGTACAAAATTACTAAAAGGAGTAAAAGAAAATGGAACAGGTGCTCTTCTAAAACATAACTTAACCTAAAAATGACAAAAAGTCCTATTTATACTAAGTTGAAATATCTA
Source organism: Nicotiana knightiana (assembly GCA_005239525.1). Classification (NCBI taxonomy): domain Eukaryota; kingdom Viridiplantae; phylum Streptophyta; class Magnoliopsida; order Solanales; family Solanaceae; genus Nicotiana; species Nicotiana knightiana. Next base: position 8,230 of record MDKJ01308594.1, on the reverse strand, counting down.
ACAAAAATTCCCCTGCGGAGGTTGTGCGGCCGCATAATTCTGAGTGCGGCCACACAATTATAGTGCGGTCCGCATTCCTTGAACTTGAGCTCTAGCTTTTGCTGGACTTCGGTAGACCGCACAATTCTGAGTACGATCGCGGTCTTGATTATGCGGCTGCACAAAAATGATGTGGTCCGCACTCCTTGACTTTTGACTTCAACCCAGCTCTCGGATTCTTCACTTCTGTGGACCGCAATTGTGAGTGCGACCATACTTGACATCCTGCGAACCGCACCACTTCAGATAACCCAAATAATAATTCTCGAAATCTCCTCTTCTGTGGCCGCACAATAATTGTGCAGTCCGCACTGTTGGCCTTTTTGCCCTATTTTGGTTCTTGTTCACTTTTGACTCCTTTATGAGTTGATTTCGATTCCTTTGGCTCATATTGAAACACTCCTGCAAGAAAACACATTTCATGAGTTTTTAGGAATACCTTTAAGTATTTTTGAGCTAAAACACAAGTAAAAGAGAGCAAATAAGCGGTCAAAATCCCTACTTATCAACTGCCCCAAACTTAATTTTTTTCTTGTCCTCAAGCAATTAAGGCAAGTACCACCTCCACTAGAAAAAGGGATATTTCAGCTGGCCTAAGGTGAATCAATCACGCATCAATTGGGACTAACAATTACCCACAACACATATGAATTATCCACAACACAATGTTTTGACTTTTTGAGTACCATAGTTCTAATATGACACTAGAGCATCAAGAGTTGAATCTATTTAACAGGGAAGCTTACTCTTTCACGTAGGTCATTGTGGATACTAAACTCCTCCTCCTCTACTCTCCATTAGAAAATCTCACTTTAAAATGTAACACTCGAAGCAAGGATTGTGAAAAGTTTGCTCATCTCTCTCAAAAGAATGTCACAAGTCCGACTCTAAGTACCATAAGATTTCCCCTTATGTAAATCACCACTAATGTAAGCTCACTCAACTTGAAATCATGTAGAGATTTTGCGGGTGTAATAAAGGCTTTTGGACCAAGTTAGGACTTGTTGGAATATAATGGTTTCATCTTTCCTTAAGCACTCCATTTCTCTTTTCGGCTCATACTTTCTCGACTCTTTCAGTCATTTTCTTCTTCCTTGGGGGAACCAGAGAGACGTAACACCACTCTTTCTTTACCAGGGCATTCATTTTTCTCCTTTTCTATTTACTCCATGCCTTTCATCATTGTTTTCTTTGAATCCCTTCAACTTTCTACCTTATTCACTTTCTTCTTGGAGTTTTTCTTTTTGGTCTTTCTTTCTTTTATTTTCCTTCCCTTTTCTTCATTTCTTTCTCTACTTTTTACCTTTTATCACTTTCAAACTCCTTGTCTCTCCCCCAAACTTATGTTTTTGCCAATTGTTTTTCAAGAATGTTAAGTAAAGATCAGGTGCCAAGAGACGGTCATTACAAAACGGATAAAGGCTTGTAATGTTGTTATTGAAAGAAAAAGGGCTTCAGCTGAAAGGGGTTGATTAGGGATATCACATTGGTAGGCTATGGAAGTTTTCAAATTTCAAATTGGATCAAGGAGAGTCTACAATCATTTCTCAAGCCAAGCTACACTTAGAATTTCGCCTAGAGATTTGGGGAAAGTTCTAGACTATTGGGATGGGAACTTGGACTTGCAATTCAATACCTCACCTCTCAAGCTGTTGGATTGCTTAAGAGAACAGAGTAGAGATCCCACAACAACCCTAGCTAAGATTGAAAATCACAAATGGCTCGACTGAACCACTCGATGTTTTATGCCAACAGCTTTGTTTTTAACCATAAGGTCGGAGCTAAATGTGTTAGTACCAAGTGAAGCATGGTTGAGACACTTTTATTCATTACTACTATATTTTCCAAAACATAAAAGAAAACTGTCACGATCCAAACCGATGGGCCACGACGGGTGCCCGAGTCCTACCTGTCAAACACCCCTAAGCATGCGTCTAGGATATAAACAAAAATAACATCTTCTGAATTACGAGAATAATATACATGAAGGAAAGCCGAAAAGTCAAATATACATATACGTGCACCATACGTAGGGCGAGTCGGCGAGGTTGCCATAGACAACTATATACCTCAAAAACTGGAAGCCGACAAGGCAACATACTATTCCAACTGTACATAACTTTCTACAGACCTCTAATAGAAATATAATTGTAGAAAAATGGAACTAAGCCACGTCATACCCATATATATACAAACATATCGTACCAAAATCAAAAGCAGCTCCAGATCAAGTGGAGCACGCCAACTCTCGTTGATCAAGGATCCTAAGAAGGGGGACCGTCAGCTTTCCTAGATGCACCTACGGACATGAAATGCAAGCCCCGTGAAATAGGGCGTCAATACAAAAAATGTACTGAGTATATAAGGCATGAAAATCTGTATGTAAGAGACATAGATGAAACATGGAATAAGAAAATCCATCTGTAAATCGGAATAACTTTGAAACTTTGAAACATTTATAATGTTATGCACGTGTATATAAATTTCGTGTCATGCATGAGTATAGGTGTACATAACATCATCAAGCCACTGAGGGCATCCCATAATATCATCTCGGCCACTGTGGGCAGCATCATCAACATATACCAATTGATCAGGTGGTGGTGTGTATATAACGCCGTAACCATTTCTCATATCCCATATACATATTTTTACATATATACGCGTATATAACACCATATGGTCATGGGTCAATGCACATGTATAAATGAGTGAAATGCATGGAAATATGTAATAATCTAAATATTCCTTCCGGATAAACTTTTTAAACTGCGTATTATTCTGAGACCCATGAATAGAAGATAATAATAATTCACATGGGGAATCAAGAATATAGACACCCCTAGTATTCCTATGAATAGAGTAATTTATGAAAACTGTACGTTTACTCGTTTCTTCTATATAATTTGGATCATGCCAAAAAAGAAAGAAGGGATGGCCTTAACATACCTGGAGTAGGGAAAACTCCGTATATTTCGTTAGAAACCTTCGTGGATTTAACTTAGAACTCCAAAAATCGGATTAAGCTTCTGCTTTTTGAAATTTGAACAAAATTAGCTTCTGCTTTTTGAAATTCTTGAACGAAATTTGCTTCTGCTTCTTTGAAGATTTTTGGAACAAATTGAGTTTCTTATCCTTGAAGACTTTGGACTAAGAAAAATTGAATAGATCCTTGAAGCTTTTTGGAACATCAAACGAAGAAAGGATTAATGTTTTTGGTTCTCTTTTTGTCTAGTATGGAAATGTAACAACACTTGTTATAAGTCTTGTTTTGTTAATCATTAAATTCCCATTTAAGCTTAGGTAGCCACCTAGCATAAATGACTACTTAGTCATTTCTAGATTTGTGGCTTCTTGCGATGTGGTAGGTATGCAATTATTAATTTCTATCCACTTATTAGTTAACTGGGTAATGTCCCGTTACCCAGTAATTAACCAATTACCCGTATAATTAAGAATTATCTCAATTTACCTAAAAATACTACTCATTTTCAATATACTTTATACATCATTTTATCACGGCCATATGGTACCTTGTATGGTACTAGTCCACAATTATCGGGTATTATCACTCGACCCGTATTTTATCCCAAATTGACCACTTTCAACGAAACTCATTTTCTTTAATTCGTGTACCCTTTATCCTTCATGACACTTATTTCTCGCTTGTTATAAATAACGTAAATACGTTATCCTCAAGATAATCTCATCCCCGAGTCTATGTCAATTAACTGAAGATGAAACTTTTAACGTACGAAAATGTGAGATGTAACAAAAATGGACTCAATCCCTTAAGAAGGTTGTCATGCCATCCATTTCTGGGAAGACCCACCCGGTTCACACAGAATCCATCTTTGGAAAGAACCGTGGCATTAAGAAAACTAAATACTTATTGTTCACACGAAACGTAAAAATAAGCTAATAAATTAAAAAGAAGCTATTAAAGTAAATAAGAAGTTATACTACTAAGGATAAAAAAACTAAAGAAGTTATGAAGAAAACTACAGAAAGTAAAACGAATATGCAAAACAAAGCGAATATATACATAAGGGAAATGAATATATACATCAAACGAGGAGAATATATACATTCCAAAGAGGAAATAAAGATAAAGGAAAAATAGTGTAATAGTTATTACATGCCAGATATCAATGTCAATCAATCAATATAGACCACCCCCAAATGAAAATAAGCATTATCCCCAATGCTAATAAAAAATAAGAACAGGGAAGGGTAGAGAGTGAAGAAAACTCCCTATGTGGTCTCAGTCTGCATGGGGTCCTCAGCACACTCTGTCTCATCTAACTGTATGTCATCATCTCCTGGCTGAGGGACAACTGGGTTGCTGAGCATCTGTATCATCTCCTCAGCAGTGTGTGCAGTCGCAACCGGCTCCTCAGCCTGGCCGGCTGCTACCTCTGGTGGTGCTACTGGTGCTACGGGGATTTTTTTCTCCATGAGCATGTCAAATGGAAGATCTCCGGTAGATGCAATCTTTTCAATCTCTTTGCATAGCTTCTCTACCGACGTCTTTGATGTCTGATACTTCCGCATCTTCTTGACTTGTTTGGCCAAATCCTTAATGACCTTCTTATGCGTCGCTAGAGTCTCTATAATGGTCTTCTGATTGTCTAGAATCTTCTTCAATATTTCCTCCACTGACGGAGGTGCCTGTGGCTCTGCCGAGGCTGAGGATTGTGCTGCAACAACATTGGATATGTCAGTCAGCTTTGTAGTAGATGTCTGCATCTAGTTGTTGAGACTCGCCAATGTATGGGAGACTCGCAGCACAGTCTAAGGATAAGTAGATGAGGCCGGCAGTGATAATGGTTGTCGCGCCCCCTTTTTCTCGCGAAATCGGGTTTCGACATTTTTGGGACAACTCTTTTTGAGAAGGTAAGGAATTGGAATTGAGAGAGTCGTCACCTAACGGATTAAGGTGCGTTAGGGAACCTAGAGCAGATAACTCATATTACCAGTTTACATCACCAGAGATTGGGTAAGGGCTCAAATTACCTCGAGGGGAAGGTGTTAGGAACCCCTCGAGGTACACAACAGTGGGTCCCGACCGAACATACATTCCGAATTAGTCTAAGGAAAAGAATGAAATTTGGAAAAATAAAATACTCGATTTATCTTAGAACAAGAAGGGGGGGGGGGGTCCTATGTTTTTTAGCCTATAGGATCACCCCGTGCAATACTTTGTAGCTCCCTCAAGTTGGGGTGCCACTCATAGTATTTATCACACAGACTATCATCTCCTACTACCCAATTACTATCTTTAAGTTGTTACTTAAGCGTTCTAGTCGATTCTAGTTCGTTTCCTATGCATGCACTACTCGCCCCTTACCTATGGCCTTGGAGATATTAGGACCTCTATTTGGGATAGTTTTAGACCTAGCCTATGTTGCTCAAAAATGTAAAAGTCAAGGCGACAAGCAAAAAGAATTAGGACATTCAGATAGCAAGCAAATATGGGCTCATATTGACCTCCACGCATAAACAACAAAGGCACGCAATTGATTGACATGCTTAATTTAAAGTCTTATAGGCAGGATTTCTATGTGAGAAATAAACAACCAGTGATTTGTAGAAGTGGTTTCATTAAGGCGAATGTCAAGAACTATTGTTTGCCTACCGATTTTATTCAGTAATATCTGGGCCTTTCAGGCTGTAAGGAATCACAATTTAGAATCCAGAATTGTTATTAAGACTTATAGGCATGTTGTCTAAGTGATTGATAGTGGCGATTGTATTCAGAACCAATTAGTATAATCCTATAGGAATGATATCTACGAGTGTGTTGGTTACTATACTATGGACATGACTTCTAGGCGTAGAACTGCTTTTCGCTTTATAGACATGTTTCATAGCTTTGTATTTCCTTTTGACCCAATAGGCATGCTTTCTAATTACTGTACTAACTTAAGTCATATAGGCATGATTTCTAGGTTTGAAACTGGTTTCTGTCCTATAGGCATGGTATCTATTATTGAATTAATTTAACCATATAGGCATGGTCTCTATTGAGCAGTAATATGGGCAGAAATTATACATATTACCAGAAAAATAATAAAATCAAACATTGAGGTCATATAGGCATGATTGCTAACATATGTTTGTTGGACAAGTTAATGCAACCTATAGGCAGGATTTCTAATGCAATTTTAATCCTATAGGCAGGATTTCTAATGTAATTTAATCCTATAAGAAGGATTTCTAATATGAAAACATGGTACAAGACTCACGTGATTTTAACAAAGATGATGTAAAACAAGATTAACAGAACAAATGAAACCCTATTGGCAGGATTCTACCCGAATTGCCCAAAGAAAATAAAGGCCCTTCCCAATTTTACTATACACCCCAGAATATGTTCATTACAAACTTATTACAAACCAGAGTAATGAATAAATTACATAATAGTAATAAGATAAACTATAGGGAGCCTTCATTAGGCCCAAATAAACCTGGGAAACCAAGCCTTCAAACCAATCAACTTTGAGGCTCATTTCATAGGGACAACATAGCCAAGAATGGGTGATTCGCCCATAGCACATATAGAACAAGGTTTCCAGTGTGTCAAAGATCCCAAGGGCCTCAGGGACTTAGGGAAATGCTCACACCAGAACCACATATTCAGAAGATGGTTCACAAGAGATTGATAACCAGTTCCCAGTGTGTCAGAGTTCACAGGAGTCTCGCATGGACCCTGAGCAATGCTCACACTAGGGTGGTTGAGAACCTAAGGGACTAAGAGTGAATGTTTTAAAAGAGTGATAGCAAAAGGAGGTAGGGGTATATTTTAAAACAGTGCTGAGTTCAGAAGAAACAAAGTTCAGAACACAGAATTGCATTCAGCAAAACAAGCAAGGTTTGAAAAGTACATAGTTTCAAAGAGACCTAATTATACTATGTGAGCATGCTGACATTTAGGACAACCATTGCTTAATCACAGAGACTATTTAGGAAAAATAGTCAGATTATCACATGACATGTGAGCAAAGAAATTTACAGGGCTCATGAAATAAGTAACAATACATATCTGCAATGTTAGGATAAGTTAACTAATTGCATGTTGATAGTATCTTAAGTAATGCAGAGTTTGTAACAGGTGCAAGATTAATAAACAGTGTGCATGGACAAGTTTAAACATTAAGGCAGCTTTTAAGAGGATTCATATTATTCAAAATAACTAATCTTAAATTAATAGTATTAACTATAGGATTAGACAAAGTCATATAAGCATAAGGGCAGAATCATACTCGGAATTTAAACATGCTGGTAGAGCAAAACATATTATGAAAAATATGGAGAATAAAGTGACAAGGGATTAGGGCTTACTAGTTAAGCAGGAAAGCAAGTAACCACAACAGTAAGTCCAGAATCAAATGGCCTAGGCTTTCAGCCGGCCAAGACCAGAAACAATAAGTAAAGAGAATTAGAGTAAACAATCTAAGTTTCAATGAGAGTACTAGAGTTCGAGTCTGTCCTAAAGGGGAGAGGGGAAAGGTTTGAAATATTGTTCAATTAGATAGACAAATAAGGGAAGTAATCAAACACATATAGGTAAGGAAATAAATTAATCATAAAATCACTTAAAGTCAAAGTTCAGTCAATTAACACGGCATAACAGCGTGTAGTCAGGCGAGTAACCTTTAAAATAAGGAAAATATCAATTAACAGTCAATTTCAAAGCAAATAAGGTAAGAAAAATAAAGGAAACATGATATATTGAGCAGAAGTAAGGAAAGTTTTATTCATATACAAAAAAGAGAAATATTTAAAATCAGTAAGGAGGAAAGATTTAAACCCTAAGTTTTAGGTAAAACACATAAATCAGCAGAAATAAAAAGACAAAGAGTCATGTTGGTTGATTTTCCAATGCACACGCAAGTGTACGTGGTCGACAAGTAATATAGGAATTGAAGTCCAGATATTATACCCACAGGGACTTGTGATTAACTATCCACTAAACTAAACTCAAACAAATATTTAACTAGAATTAATCTAAAATAGTAAATCAAAAGATTAAAGAGATAACTAACTTAAAGATAAATTCAAGGTAAATTGATATTCTAGAGTTGTGGGTTGTTAAACAATCACGTTGAGTTTTCGACCTAAATATTCTAATCAGTTTTATTGATTGACGAGGTTAATATTGCTCGTAGCCTTCTCCCAAAGTACAACT
>ML387837.1:148392-197780 GCA_005239525.1 Nicotiana knightiana | reverse complement strand
CATTAATATTTATAGCAAAATGGTATAGAATTTGGGTGTGGTCAAAAAATAGTTGTTCACAGATAGCATTTCTGACATACCATATGCAATCTGTTTCCATGGTCATCCAAAAATAACCTGCCCTGAGTATCTTTTTGGCCAAGACAAAGCCTTTCATATGCGGGCTGCAAATTCTGGCATGTATTTCCTCGAGCAGCTTAGAAGCTTCCTTTGCGTTGACATACCTTAATAGTGCCATATCAGGAGTTCTTCTATACAGGGTTTCTCCACTCTGAAATAAATGATTGGACAACCTCCGGAGCGTGCGTTTGTGAATATGGTTTTCATGCCCCAGGTATTCTCTCTTTTCCTAATACTCCTTGATGTCGTGGAACCAAGGCTTACCGTCTGTCTCCTCTTCTACGTGAGCACAATATGCCGGATGATTTTGGATCCTTACTGGGATATGATCGATGAAGTTCATGTCTGGATGTTGTATCACTGATGACAAAGTAGCCAATGCATCGGCAAACTCATTCTGAATTCTGGGGACATGCCGAAACTCTATCTTTGTGAACCTCTTCTTCATTTCTTACACGTGATGCAGATATGGCAATATCTTGGAATTCTTTCTAGCCCACTCTCTTTGTACCTGGTGCACAAGCAAATCTGAATCGCCGATTGTTAGCAGTTCCTGAAAGTTCATGTGAACAACCATGTTAAGCCCTAATATACAAGCTTCGTATTCCGCCATGTTGTTGGTGCAGGGGAATCTGAGTTTCGCAGATACCGGATAAGGTTGACTAGTTTCTGATACCAAGACGGCTCAATGCCGACTCCTTTGAAGTTCGCCGCTCTGTCAAAGAACATTCTCCAACCGTTGTAGGCTTCAGCAATGTCTTCTTCTACGAATGATACCTATTCATCGGGAAAATACGTTTTCAAGTGTTCGTATTCTTCTCCCACAGGGTTTTCAGCAAGGTGGTATGCCAGTGCCTGTCTCTTGACTGCTTTCTGAGTTACATAGACGATGTCGAATTCGCTCAGCAAGATTTTCCATTTAGCCAGCTTCCCAGTAGGCATGGGTTTCTGAAAGATGTACTTCAAGGGATCCATCCTCGATATGAGATATGTTGTATCGGCACAGAAGTAATTCCTCAACTTCTAAGCTATCCAGGTCAAGACACAGTAGGTATGTTCCATCAGAGAGTACAATGCTTCATAAGGTGTAAATTTCTTACTCAGGTAGTAGATGGACTGTTCTTTTCTCCCTGTCTCGTCGTGCTGCCCCAGAATGCAGCCGAAAGCTCCATCTAGCACTGCAAGGTAGAGTACTGGTGGTGTACCTGGCTCTGGCAGGACTAAAACTGGTGGTGTCGATAAGTACTCCTTGATTTTGTCAAAATCCTTTTGACAATCCTCGGTCCAACTAGTTGCAGCGTCCTTCTTCAACATCTTGAAAATAGGCTCACATATTACTGTGGATTGTGCTATGAAACGACTGATGTAGTTAAGGTGTCCCAGGAAACTCATCACATCTTTATTTCTCTTTGGCGGTGGTAACTCTTGGATGGATTTGACCTTCGATGGATCCAATTCTATTCCCCGGAGGCTGACGATAAATCCCAATAGCTTTCCGGCAGGAACCCCGAATGCACACTTTGTGGGGTTTAGCTTTATGTTGTACTTCCACAGTCTATTGAAGATTTTCCTCAAGTCTGCTATGTGATATGTGGCCTTCTTGGATTTAATGATGGCATCATCCACATATACCTCGATTTCTTTGAGTATCATGTCATGAAAAATAGTAGTCATGGCCCTCATGTAGGTTGCCCAAGCATTCTTTAGACCAAATGGTATCATCTTGTAATAGTACACACCCCATGGTGTAATGAAGGCTATTTTCTCAGCATCCTCCTCGTCCATCCAGATCTGATGGCAACTGGTGAAGCAATCCACAAAAGACTAGAGTTCATGCTTGGCATAATTGTCGATCAAGATGTGTATATTTGGAAGCGGGAAATCATCCTTTGGGATGGCTTTGTTGAGATCCCGATAATCGACACAAACTCTAACTTTCCCATCCTTCTTTAGAACTGGCACAATGTTGGCTAGCCAAGTTGGATATTCAACTACCATTAGGACCTTGGCTTTGATCTGCTTAGTAACCTCCTATTTGACCTTCAGGCTTGAATTTCCTGAGTTTCTGCTTTATGGGCGGACACATTGGATTTGTAGGCAATTTATGGGCCACATTGGACGTTCTTAACCAGGTCATATCATCATAAGACCACGCAAAGATGTCCTCATACTCTTTTGAGAATCGAGTGTACTCCTCTTTCTCTGACAGTGACAAGTGGATGCTGATGCGGGTCTCCTTGACGGTTTCAGAATTTCCCAAGTTAACTATCTAAGTTTCGTCCAAGTTGGACTTAGGTTTGTTCTAAAAATCCTCTACTTCTTTGATGATCTCTTCGGGTATTGCATCCTCTTCTTCGGAATCACTATCCCTTTGTTGTGTTGTTTCATTACATGTCACAATTTCCGGTTCATCGAGATAGGAAATAGTAATGTTGTATGGATAAAGATATGAGAGAAAGTGGTAATAATAAACATTAATTCATTGAAAGCATTAAACAAAAGTGATTTTCAATAATTTAAATAACGTTTTGGAACATTGAAAATATTATTTAAAACAAAATGCAAAAAGGGAAGTCTTTTTTTTTTATTTATAGAAAAGCAAATTTAAACATTATTGTTCAGCCTTGCTACCCCGGGACTCATCGGGCCTTCGTTGGTCTGACAATCTAGTTCGTGAGGAATGCTCCTCTCTCTACAGCTTGGATAGTAGGGCCTTCCTACTCCTCCTAGACAATTACACAATAGTCCATGTCATCATCTTCCAAGAACAAATTCCTTAATGATGCCAACGCTTCTTCTTCCCCTGATCCCCATATAATATAGGCCTGATGGAAGGTATGACTCAGGTGTGCCACATGCTGCTCAAGTAGATAGTATGGACCGTGTCATGGTGGTGACCAATCGTTGTATTCCTGCCAGGTGTACTGATATCCCAATCCGAAAGTGGTACCGTGGCGCTTTGGCTATATGGGTTTGGAGATGCCCTAAAGGTTTTTACCAAGTTCTTTGCCAGGCTCATATACTCTCCATGCTAGCATACTTTCTATCTTTCTACTCCACCACTTATCTTTATCGATTGCGTTAACCTGTTCAATATGATGGTAGGTTTCTCCACCTAACCTTCTTATGTTTTCAATCACTAGGATAGTCTGACTAGTGAAAATGGGGTTTCTCCTATCTCCATGGATAATCACTTCTTGGTGGTTCCACTCAAACTTCAGCCTGATGCAAAGTTGATGCTACAGCCCCAGTGGCATGTATCCATGGTCGTCCCAACATCAGATTGTAAGAGGCGGATATGTCCAGTACATGAAACTCAATATCAAACCATGTAGGACCCATCTGCAGGCAGAGAATAGTTTCTCCAATGGTAGATCTCTGAGACCCGTCGAACGCTTTCACATTCATAGTTCCCTCTCGTATCTCATTTAGGCCTTTGCCCAACCTCTTCAACATTGTCAATGGAAAAATGTTGAGGCTGGATCCTCCGTCAATCAGAACTTAGGAGATGAATTTATCTTCATAGTGCAATGTGATGTGCAGTACCCTGTTGTGATTCTAACCTTCAGGTGGCAGCTTGTCCTCGTGGAAGGTGATTTTGTGGCTTTCTAGCACCTGCCCCACCATATTGTCCATTTCTCCACCAGTGATGATGTTGGGTACATATGCTTCACTCAACACCTTCATTAGAGCATTCATGTGTGCCTCAGAATTTTGCAGCAGCGACATGATAGATATCTAAGAGGGAGTCTTGTTCAGATGATCAATGACAGAGTATTCCCATGCATGTACCTTCCTCCAGAGGTCATCTGGACCAGTCTCAATGACGAGCGATTTGTTAGAAGATTGTTGACTGGTTTCTCCTAAATGTTCAGGTGTATAAACTCTTCCTGTTTTTCTCGTTCATTGTGCAGCGCTGGATTCTTCTATCTTTGACTTTCCCTTTCTTCTAGCCTCAACCACATAATCCCAAGGTACAACATTGGAACTGAAGGGTGGTGTGGACGCCCCCGTTACAGTGAAAGGTATGGCCACCTCCACTTCAAATGGAATGAGTGGTGTTACTTCTACTTCTAAAGGAACCGATGCGGCTATCTCGACTTCAACTGGCCGCTGTACCTACACCATAATGGGATTGAGTGTGACTGCAGGTTTCTTAGGATCATCACCTTCTCGAATAAGCCCGATTGATCCCTCGGGATACCACTCTTCATTAGTTTCTATCACATTGACCCCTCCATCCCTATGATCTAGGAGAGGATTGTTGCGGACATTGGGTGCAGCTTCCTTTGCATGTATGGCCTTACTATCAATCAGTGTTTGGATCTTGTCTTTCAAGGTGCGGCACTCGTCAATAGTGTGTCCCTTCATGCCGGAATGATATGCACATGTCTTGTTTGGATTGACCCATTGAGATGAATTCTCCATTTCCACAGCAAGAATATGGGTGACATATCCAGCGACCTTCAACCTTTCGTACAACTGGTCGATGGGTTCAGTAATGGCGGTGTATTGTCTGGGTGGTTTGCGATCGAAGTTAGGTCGGGGTTTCTGGTAATTTGGACGAGTTGGGGGTGACTGAAAGTAGTATGGTTGGGAATTATATGTATGGGAGACAACAACGGGTTGAGAATATCTGGGAGGTGATGGTTGGTATGTGGGTGGAGGGGTATGGTATACAAATATAGTTTTGGGTCCTTGGGCAACCAATATTGTTCCTACATCTTTCTTCTTGGATATACCACCTGATTGCAATGCTTTGTTCGTGGCCTACAGTGCCTCAAAATTTGTCACCATCCTGCTTTTAATACCCTCTTCAATCCTTTCTCCGAGTTTGATGATATCGGAAAACTTATGGTTCTCAATAACTATTAGCCTTTCATAATACTGTGGATCCTGTGCCCTGATAAAGAACTTGTTCATCTAATCCTCGTCTAATGCTGGTCTAACCTTGGCTGCTTTCGACCTCCACCGAGTAACATATTCGCGAAAAGTATCAGTTGGCTTCTTCTTTAAGTTCTGGATATAGAAGACATCCGACGCATTCTCCGTATTAAATCTGAACCTGTCCATAAAGTCGGACGCCATGCTCACCCAATTGTCCCACTTCTTAGGATTCTGAATTATGTATCAGGACAGGGCATCTCCGGTAATACTTCTCATGAAGAGCTTTATTCGAATCTTTCATCCTTTCCAATCCCCACGATCTTGTCATAGTAGGTTCTCAAATGTACCTTTGGGTCACCCATTCCATCGAACATTTCAAACTTAGGAGGCTTGTAACCCTCCGACAGTTCCACACCTTTGATTCCTTTCCCTCCCTCAACACCCTGAACTCGGCTTGTGAATTTCTTAAGCTCCTCTACTATGTTATTAATGAGCAGGTCCTTCTTGGATGATTCTGGTGTGTATGATATTGATTGAGTAGAGTGGGGTAAGGTTTCCACGTATATGGGGTTATTTTGGTGAAGGCCGAGAGTTTGGGTATAGTGGTGATCATTAGTTGAATTTTGGGGATCAGGGATAGGCTGTGAGGGTATTCTGAGGAGTGTGGTAAGTGGTTTGCAGATAGTGAGTCGAGAGATGCTGATGTTAAGGAGGTATAGGTATGGGTAAAGGATTTTGAGGAGGGGTTGTATATTGGTGGGGTGAGGGAGGATTATGCGAGCATTGATTGGGTGTGTTTTGAGGAGGTACTGGGTTTTGGGTATTTGGATGGTTGATATCCAGGACATTTAGTATGAGGGAGAGGTTTGCCAAGTTGCGGAGCTGCTCAAGCTCACCTTGTAATTCAAGTATTTTCTTTTCAAGACGCAAAACCAAGTCATTTGGTGCCGGAGTACTCCGACTATCAGAAGTTTCCGCATTCTTGGCATATGCGGTGTTGTCGCCACTCATATTATCCATCTTAGATTTCCCTTTGCCTTTTGATGCACTTGGAGGAAGAGGAGGTGGAGGGCCCCTGGATCTGGTATGATAAGCTGATGATGCCAGTATTTGTGAACCAACCTTGGGGAATGGGAATAATCAAAAAAAAGGAAAGAAAAACAAAAGGTAACCAAGTGAGTAAGGGTTCCAAAAAGAGTATTTGCAGTATCTAAACACATAGTGCGGGAATGTAAATTCGCGTCCTAATTTGGGAGCCTCGTTGTACCTGAGGTAGGCCTAGTGACAAGTTGATTTGGAGAACTTAAATGCCAATAACTACCTCATTACATTAATGTAAAATAGAAGAATCTAAAACAACACTAAGATAAGATAAGTCACTAATGGCACTTGGCCTTATTACATTTGAAAAAGTAGGTAAATCTAATCTACTTGGTCCCAGAAGGACCTTTCCCAGGCTTGATCTTCTTGGCTCTGTCAATCAGGTTCCCCAGGTCATTCATGCTCAACAACAGATATACTCTTGCTAGATGTCCTCCCTCGCTTCCTTCAGCATTCTGGCAGTCGACGACTCTTTTCCTTGTTCATTGATCAGTTCCATATCAGTCTTGTGTTGCTCAAGATGCTCGGCCTCAGACTCATGAACCCTTTTGCGCAGTTTATTGTATTTCACTTGGGTTTCAGCAGCTTCGTTTATGACCCTGTTCCCCCGACCGACTCCCGGCTCAACTACCCCTGCTATGCTGTTTTTCAACCATGATAGGTAAAAGCGTACATGCCCTGCGTGGTACTTGTCTGGATCGATTGTGTCCCTTATTACAATAATCTTTAGATTCCACATATGTTGAGCTTCACATTTGTACGGGATGTCGTCATTCTAAAAATCTGCCCTGTAATGACTCATTTTAGAAACTCGCGGTATGACTTGCTTCCTGCATGCCTGTCTCATAACCCTGACGGGAACATAAGGGTATATGCCCCTTAACCCGATCAACACCAGGTGCGTAGCGTCCCTAGATCTGATGATGAACTCACTGGTAGGAAACCATTCGAACATCCATTGAACTTGGTCCTCAGTCAAATTGTCAAGAAACTGTGCCCATTCTGTAGCATTTTCCGGTTGAGCAAACATGTCTAGCATGTAAGTCATTATCTTAGGGTGATGGAAGGCTATATGATCATTCCACGCCCTTCGCGAAAACTGTGGACGATATTGACCCCTTTGGAGATGCTCCAATAACCAAACCTGTAGTAGCAGATTACAACCCTCAAAGTGTTTCAACCCCTTCTGGCAGCGGTCCAAGGCTCGGTAAATGACAGCTATGATCATAGGGACAATGGTATATGTTTTCCCCTCGATCCCCTCCATTAAGGTTTTGGCTACCATAGCCAATCTAGTGTGAATCCTGTCTCTTTTGCTTGGAAATACTATCATACGCAGGAAGCAAACAACGAACAAAAAAACCCCGCGGTGAATATTACCCAAGGAAGTGATAGAGAATTCATCATGGAAGATACAATAGGATTTTCTATGACCATATTGTTCATAGAGGTAGTCAAAGGTTATGTAGGACTCCTTCAGGCACTCCAAATCATTGTTCTTTTTCAAACCCATCATTTTCAGGAACCCCCTAGCGGCACGGTTTTCCGGCACCAATAAACCTGGCCTGTCCCAAAGTAATCCAGCGAATTCCTCTAACTCCTCCAAGAGAGGAGTCATTTCTATGTTGCCAAAATGGAACAAGGACCTTTCTCCGTCCCAGAACATAATGGTCGCTTCGATCAACATATTATTTGGTTGGATATCCAGTAAAGAGGGTAAGTTTTCGAGGACCCTTTCACATGGTTCTTGTCACTTGGCGAAAGGTCCTCCCACCAATCCAGCAACAATGGTGGTATTCTTTAGACCATGCCGAAACTGGGGACTTCGTGCCTCATTTCTGTAAAATAAATAAGGTTAGACCCTTTCCCCCTCCAAATTTGACTACTTATACATCACTGATTAGCATATTGGCACTTATTTCTCAAAATTAATGCACAAATCGTGGTTGCATCCGTTGGGATTATGGAAACCCCGGTGGACTTTTGGACATGGTTTGTCTTAAAGGGTTATTAGGTGGACAACATATTAACCCCGACTAGGTTTTGACCATGATGCATGTACAATAAATCAGAGTAAGGTTTCTATAGAGGTCTAAGTTGGTACCCTCAAGAGGACAACTTGAGGGGGAAAGGTACGGAACCTTCGACTACACCGTTGATCGACTAGTTTTACCGCAAATAAGCCTTTCCGAATTTAAAGGGTGATATATAGGAAGAGTGAAAACACTCATCAAGTGTTGCTATACGATTGATTACGCACGAGTGGAATATGATGTTGAGCATGATTTATGCAACAGTAAATAGCATGTTGTCACGTATTTGCATGTTAAAAATGATAAATGCGGTATTTAATAATTGTAATATGTTTAAGAAAGAAAAACAAGGAAAAAAGTCAATTTCTGTAGTAAAGGAAATCATAAATGCTTGAAAATAGGCAATTAGCAGAATAAAGCATGCTTAATACTAATTCACAAACACAAGTTTTTCATGGTAAGAGCCTAATGGAAATCCCCAGCAGAGTCGCCATGCTGCCGTGCCCCCTTTTTACTTGCGAAGTCCGGGTTTCGACATTTTGGGACAACTCCCTTCCTTTTGGGACGGGGTATGGGATTTGAAGAGTCGCCACTTAAAGGATTAAGGTGCGTTAGGGCACCTGAAGCAAATAACTCATAAAACAGTTTACATTAGCATTTTGGGTAAGGTCTCAAAATTACCTTGAGGGGAAGGTGTTAGGAACCCCTCGAGGTCCACAACGGTGGGTCCCAGCCAAACTCAATTTAAGCGAATTAATCTTTAAAGAAAAATAAAACAGTTTAAAAACAAATAGAGATTACTTTAAAACGAAAATTAAAGGGGTCCTAGGTTTATTAGCCTACAGGATCACTTCTATGCAATACTCAGTAACCTTCCTCAAATAGAGGTGTTACGCTTAGCATTAGCGCACAGGTCATGATCTCCTTTACTACCTAGTTACCCTCCCCTTTTCAATTATTATCTAAGCGTTCTAAAAGCATCTGGTGCGTATCTGGTGCATATCCTATGCGTGCACTACTCGTCCCTTACCTATGGCCCTCGAGGTGTTTAGGACCTCTATTTTAAGGTGGTTCTAGACTCACCTATGTTTCTTAAAAGGGGAAAATCTAAGTGACAAACAAAAAATCAAGTAAGATGGTCACATAAGGAGCAGTTAAGGGGGCTCATATTTACCTCCACAAATAAACAAACAGTTGCACGCTTATTCAAACAAGCAGTTTTAAACGATTTAGGGGGCGAGGGGGGGGGGGGGCCCTATAGGTAGGATATCTAAATGAGTACAAACAGAATGTATAGCAGTTTTATTAAAGTGAGGTTGTGAGTATCCATCACTTTGCCTACTGATTTTTTTTATCACTTACTGAATCTGGGCACGTTTCAAGAAAAAATCATAATTTTAAACCCAAGATTTTAATTATCCTACAGGCTTGCCTAAATGATAACCGGGCAGAATCATATGGACATGGTATCTAAACTGTAAACCAGTGATTGAATTTAACAGACAGATTTCATCCTTTTAGATCCTATTGGCCTGCTTTCTATGTGATGAAACTGATTACAAGAATATTTCCTATAAACATGATATCTAAACACAGAAACTGATTTTTACACTTACTTCCTATAGACATGATGTCTAAGTGTCAACACTGATTTTTGATATGTGTTTCCTATAGGTATGTGTGACGATCCAAAGGGTCATCACCTATTTTATTACCTATTCCGTACTTCTGAGGCCTTGAAAACCTCATTTGTAGTTGCTTCGATTTGCGTGTGCAATCCGGGCGCGTAGCCGGACAGCTTAAATATGAAATTTTGTGAAAAATGCTAAGACTTGATATTAAAATGAATAAATTTGATTACGGTCAGCATTTTGGGTAAATGGACCCGGACCCGGACCCGGACCCGTGATTTGACGGTCCCGGAGGGTTTGTAGGAAAATATGGGAATTGGGCGTATGCCTGGAATCAAATTCCGAGGTCCCAAGCCCGAGAAATGAATTTTGAGTAAAATTATTTTCTGAAAATATTTGAGGAAATTTAAAATGAAATCTAATTAGAAAGTGATGGTATCGGGCCCATTTTTTGGTTCCGGTGCACGGTACAGTTCATATATATGGTTTAAGCACTTTTTGTAAAGTTTGGTTGAAATCGGATTTCGTTTGACGGGTTTCAGATTTAAAATGGAAAATTTGATGTTTCATGAAATTTGATAGAATTCATGGACTTTGAGGCTTAATTTTATCGTGTATGATGTTGTTTTGGAGATTTGATCGCACGGGCAAGTTCGTAGGATGTTATGTGAGTTATCTGTGAAATTTGGTATCATTCCGAGATGTATAGGTCAGTTCGTCACGTTGTTAGCGAAGTTAGAAAACTTAAAATTCCTAAGTTTGGTTCTTGAGGTTTGGGGGTGTGATTTTGAGTTATAGCGTTGTTTTGAGTGTTCTGAAGGCTCGAGCGAGTCCATATTATGATTTGGGACTCGTTGGTATATTTGGATTAGGGCTCGGGTGGGCCCAGGTGCCTTCCGGGCACCTAACGGGGCTAAAAACCCGCAAAGACAACTGCTGGTGCACCTGCTCTGGTGTGACCGCAGGTGCGGTAGCCCAGCATCGCAGGTGCGACACCGCAGGTGTGGTCCCAGGCATCGCAAGTGCGATCACCACTGGCCTGGCCAGCCATCGCAGGTGCAGAGCATTTCTCGCAGGTGCGAGACTGCAGGTGCGGTCTCCACTTCGCAGGTGCGATCCCAGACCCCCTAGCCTAACTCCGCAGGTGCGAGATTCTTCTCGCAAGTGCGAGACCGCAGGTGCGGTCCCCAGAGCCGCAGGTGCAAGTTCACTGTTCAGGCAGTAAGTTTTAAATACGGATTTTAAACCCATTTCTCTCATTTTTCATCTTCTTCCTTAGTTGATTTCCACCATTTTTAAGAGCTTTCGGCCAGGTCTTTCAAGGTAAGTAAATTCCACCCGTAAATTTGTTTCATGCATGCATCCTAGCCTAATTAACTACACAAACTAGTGCAAAAATTCAACAAATTTGGGTAGTAACCTAGAATTTGTGATCACTTTAGAATTTTCTGTGAATTGTCCATGAAATCAAGTAAAAATCGTATATTATGATCCTTAGGCTTTGGGTGAGTGTTTCCTTCGAGAGTTTCAAAAATCCGAGCGAGCGGGCCCTGGGCCGAATTTTGATAATTTTGGAAGAATGCTAGGAAATGGATAATTAGGCCATGTGATTGAATCATTGAATCCTTATTGATATACTTGAGTTGGTTATGTCTAGATAATACCATTCCGGAGTCGAATTCTAAAGGAAAGGCGTTGTTAGAGGGTTCATTGTTATACTTTGGACCCTAGGTAAGAGTTCGGTCTAACCTTAGCTTGAGAGAATATGAGTTGAGTATAATTTGCTACTTGCTAATTGTCAAATACAATGTATAGTCATGCTGACGAGTATCTATACATTGGTGTCTAGCATGACCGTGAGTCCTTATATTGTGAATATTCTGATTTTGTGGTAATTTCCATGCTTAATTGATGATTTCTATATGTTGTGAAGAATATGTGAAGGGAATTGTAATCTTTAAACTCTGTTGGAGCATTGGCTCAAATTGTAACACAAACGATGAAGGTATATGAGATAAATGTATCCTCTTGAGCATTGGCTCATGTAATGGAGTGAATTATGAAATGAAGTGAAAGAAAGAGAAAGAACTACTAAAATGTACCCTTGTCGGGTCATTGTTGCTTTTGATATTGTCTCCCTTGTTGGGATTTAATTGTTGATATTGTTCCCTTGCCGGGGTTTAATTGTTTAATTGATGTTCCCTTGCTGGGATTTCTATTTTATTCTGCTTACTTCCTTGCCCTTGTTTGTGATTGCTGTTTGGGTGAGGAAGAGTGTTAAAGCACGAAGGGTGATGCTGTGCACTGTTGATATTGTGAGGAAGAGTGTTAAAGCACGAAGAGTGATGTCGTGCATTGTTTGATATTGTTCCCTTGTCGGGGTTATTATTTCTATTCTGTTTATTCCCTTGCCCTTGTTTGTGATTGTTGTTTGGGTGAGGAAGAGTGCTAAAGCACGAAGGGTGATGCCGTGCATTGTTTGACATTGTGAAGAAAGAGTGTAAATCACGAAGGGTGATGCCGTGCCGTACGATGTACCATTCCGTACCGATATTCATTGATTATACTGTGAGGAAAGAGAGTAAAAGCACGAAGGGTGATGCCGTGCCATGATTTACATTGATTACATTATACATTGCATAGTGAGGACGAGAGTAAAAGCACGAAGGGTGATGCCGTGCAAGTTTGTGATTTCTTGTCCTTATTGATATGCTGGCTTTGTTGTTCTTTTCCTTATTGAGATTTCTTATATGAAACTGTTATCTCCCCACAGCATGTTCCCCTTCCTTTATTAATTGTTTCTCCCTATATTTCTTATCTGTTGTATATATGTATATCTATTTATTTGAACTGCACAGGTTTATTTAGTAGTCTGGTTCTAGCCTCGTCACTACTTCGCCGAGGTTAGGCTAGGCACTTACCAGTACATTGGGTCGGTTGTACTGATGCTACACCTGCACTTCTTTATGTTGTGCAGATTACGCAGCCGGACTCGGAGGACATCATTAGTGGGAGTGTCTTCCAGTTATCCTAGAGGCTTCAAGGTATACCCGCTGGCGTTCGTGGGCCTTGGAGTCTCTTCCATCCCTTTGTATTCACTTCTGTCTTGTTTTTCCTCTAGTTTCAGAGACATCTATGTATTCTCTTTTCAGACTTGTATTTAGCACTCTTATAGACATTTTGTGAGCTTGTGACTCCAGGTTTTGGGAAGTTTTGCGTCGTTGTAATATGATTGTCTTTACTTAGCTTAAGATCGTATTAGTTCCACTGATTAATTGCAAATTGTTTAGCTTATTCTGTTAAATTGAGATTACTATTATAGTTTAGCTATACACGTTGACTTGTCTAGCGAGTTCAACATTAGACGTCATCACGGCCCGACGGTGGGATTTCAGAGTGTGACAAGTTGGTATCAGAGCACTAGGTTAGTTAGGTCTCACAACTCACGGACAAATTGGTAGAGTCTGAAGGTAATGAGATAAATGTATCCTTTGGAGCATTGGCTCAAGTAATGGAGTGAATTATGAAATAAAGTGAAAGAAAGAGAAAGAGCTACTAAGATATACCCTTGCCGGGTCATTATTGCTTTTGATATTGTCTCCCTTATTGGGATGTTGAGATTACTGTTATTGTTTCCTTTCCGGGATTTAATTGTTGATATTGTTCCCTTACCGGGATTTAATTGTTGATATTGTTCCCTTGCTGGGATTTAATTGTTTAATTGATGTTCCCTTGCCGGGATTTCTATTTTATTCTGCTTACTTCCTTGCCCTTGTTTGTGATTGTTTTTTGGGTGAGGAAGAGTGTTAAAGCACGAAGGGTGATGCCGTGCACTGTTGATATTGTGAGGAAGAGTGTTAAAGCACGAAGGGTTATGCCGTGCATTGTTTGATACTATTCCCTTTTCGGGGTTATTATTTCTATTTTGTTTACTCCCTTGCCCTTGTTTGTGATTGTTGTTTGGGTGAGGAAGAGTGCTAAAGCACGAAGGGTGATGCCGTGCATTGTTTGACATTGTGAGGAAAGAGTGTAAAGTACGAAGGGTGATGCCGTTCCGTACGATGTACCATTTCGTACCGATATTCATTGATTATACTGTGAGGAAAAGAGTAAAAGCACGAAGGGTGATTCCGTGCCATGATTTACATTGATTACATTATACATTGCATAGTGTGGTCGAGAGTAAAAGAACGAAGGGTGGTGCCGTGCGATGATTTAATTAATTACATTATACATTGCATAGTGGAGACGAGAGTAAAAGCACGAAGGGTGATGTGTACCATGATTTACATTGATTACATTATACATTGCATAGTGAGGACGAGAGTAAAAGCACGAAAGGTGATGTCGTGCAAGTTTGTGATTTCTTATCCTTATTGATATACTGGCTTTGTTGTTCTTTTCCTTATTGAGATTTCTTATATGAAACTGTTATCTCCCCACAGCATGTTCCCCTTCCTTTATTAATTGTTTCTCCCTATATTTCGTATCCGTTGTATATATGTATATCTATTTATTTGAACTGCACATGTTTATTTAGTAGTCTGGTTCTAGCCTCGTCACTACTTCGCCGAGGTTAGGCTAGGCACTTACCAGTACATGGGATCGGTTGTACTGATGCTACACCTATACTTCTTTATGTTGTGCAGATTACGCAGCCGGACCCGGAGAACATCATTAGAGGGAGTGTCTTACAGTTATCCTAAGGGCTTCAAGGTATACCCGCTGGTGTTCGTGGGCCTTGGCGTCTCTTCCATCCCTTTGTATTTAGCACTCTTATAGACAGTTTGTGAGTTTGTGACTCCAGGTTTTGGGAAGTTTTACAACGTTGTAATATGATTGTCTTTACTTAGCTTGAGATCGTATTTATTCCACTGATTAATTGCAAATTGTTTAGCTTATTCTGTTAAATTGAGATTACTATTATAGTATAGCTATACAGGTTGGCTTGTTTAGCGCGTTCAACGTTAGACGCCATCACGGCCCGACAGTGGGATTTGGGGTATGAAAGTATGATATCTAAGTGAGCGGAGATATTAACAAAATGTTAGACAAGTTTGATAATTCCGAAAGAGGATCCTACATGCATGGTTTCTAATGCACATTGAGACTTGAGAATATGCATAAACATGGATTTTGATGCAGAATTGATAAACGTCCTATAACAGGTTTCTAGGATGCAGATGTGAAATTCAAGATTACAAATAATGAGATAAGTCCTATAGGCATGGTCTATAATGCATATAAATAATCACAACAATCCTATAGGCATGATTTCTACCTGAACTCAATCAAAAAAATATATAAAAATCCCTCCTAGATTTTACTAATAACCCCATATCTGTTTTACAAGGATTATTATTACATGCCAATACAAATGAATTACATCATGGAAATCACTATGGAAGCCTTATCAGGCCTAAAGTCTACCTGGAAGCCAGGCCTTCAATCAAATCTGGAGTACACTAGCAGTTCATAATAACACAACTGGGCTTCTAGTGTGTCAAAGTTCCCAAGGGCCTCAGGGACCCTGGGCAATGCTCACACCAGAGCCTTTTCAAAGAAACAATTTTTTGTAAACAAGTTTGGAAGGCCAACCCCAATGTGTCAGAGTTCAAAGGAGTCTCTTGGACTCCTAGGTAGTGCACACACTGGTGGGCAGGACCCTAGATATCTAGAGTGAGAGTTGAAAATAGTATATAAAAGTAGGAGATACTTTTAGGAAAAACAGTTTGGACTTTTAGAAGTGAATAGAAACAGATTACAGGATTAAACACTACAAACAGAACCATATTTAGCATACTGAATTTAGACATGAATTCCAGTATTTAGACAATAAACAAAACAAGGTTTCACATTGCATAAATTGGCTTAGATGATTAACAATTACTAGGTGGGATCAGAACAATATGCTGCAATTAAGAGTAAACAGCCAGAAGAACACATAGTGCGGAGTAGGGTGATAGAAACATAAACATGCTAGTTCAGAAACAGATAAACAAGTATCATGATCAAACAGAACATGCTGAAGTTAAATGTCTAATCAGACAGCCATATAGAAATTTAAAGCCTATTAGTACAGGAATCATGAATTGACTAGGAACATGTAAAGGTCAAAAACACATAAACGGGGCAGGAATTGAAGCATGCTAACTGAGAAACAAGTAGACAAGTGTCATGGATCAAACCGGAATATACTAACCATACTAACATATAGGACATGACAAGTTAGTAGGACTTAAGTCATGCTGATCAAGAGCAATAAACATAAAGGACATAGGTTCAACTACATAACATATTGAGTATGATAACAGAAATAGGATCATACCAGTTAAGAAGTAGTAAATAGGAAGATGAAAGCAAGTAGAATCCAAGGGTCTAGCCATGGCTTTCAGCCGGCTAGACAGAGCAGCAAAACAAAAGTAGAAAGACTACAACTGAGAGTGTAAGAGTCAAGTTGTGTGTGTGTTTCTGTGTTTTTCTATATGTGTTCGTGTGTTAGAATCAGAACAATGAAAGGTTTATATAGCACATAGTAGAGTAGACCAAACAAGGAAAGAGAAATCAATTGCACACAAATAAGGCATGAAACATCAATTAATCAGTCAATTAGGGCTTAATGGAAATAAATTAACAGCAAGTAAAACTTAAATTAAGGAGAGTCTTTCACGGGGTAAATCAGTAGACAGAATTGAGGCTAAATAAGGTAAGTAATAAATCAATTAGAGGTCTGTCAAAACAATCAAAACCCAGAAATCAAGCCATCAATATAATTAATGAAGGTAGTACTAATTATGAATTACATATAAGGAAAAGATAGGTAAATCCTTTCAAAGAGATACCAGTTTTAAAATAAGACAGAATTCCAAACCCTAGTTAGGCAAACAAAACTCAATTAACCCCTTTTAATTGACAGAGCCAAAGAATAACGGGCAAATATCAGAACAAACAGTGGAATAATTGAAAACCCAAGGGATTAAAGCATAGATATGAAAACCAGTCGAACAAGTAAAGAGAACCGGATTTAAACGCTAAAATATTTTAGAACTTTTTGCAGAAACTTTAAGATGAAACCCTAGCTTTTAGGAAAAAACAAAAATCGGCCAACAATGATGGTAAAAACAGAAGATCTTAAAAGAAAAGTATCAAATATACTCAAAATCCTTTCAGATCTATAGAAATCTGAACGGACTCAAGTAGAAAGTAACAAGGGTTTTAAAAAAAAGACAGAGTTGAGGAAAATCTGGTTTGAACCATAGATTTGAAGCCATAAACATAAATGTATCATTACTCACAAATATAAGAATGAACACAGGCGGATTCATCGAGAAAATGAGGGCTTGGAGCCATGTCTGTGTTGAATCTCTTTGAGATTCCCTCAGATAACACAAAATCATAACACCAGTAGAGATAGGAGGCCAAATAAGGCCTAGCATCGAAGAAATAAGCCATGAATCGAAAGGGTTCAGGTGACGGTGGGCTAGGGTTAGGAAGAGCATGAGAGAGAATAGAGGGGAAAGGGGATTCAGGGTCGGCAGAATTTTAGAAATGATTAGGTTTAGGGTCGTTTGGTTAATAAAAATGGAAATAATATCCTGGACCTTTGATCTCTGAGATCAACGACCAGGATTCGGTCTGGGGTTGGGAGGGTTTAAAGAATTGGGTAATTGGGTTGGGTTATGGGTTAAGTATAGGGTATTAGGTTGGGTCCGAAAATTAGTTTAAAAAAGGCTACTTGTTAAATACCTAATAATTTGATAAATAATTTGTCAAAATAGTAAATAAATGATGAAAAATACTATTTGTCTATGAAAATAATTCAAAATAATTACTTAATATTATAAAAATATAAAAGGTCATTTTCGTGTAAAATCAAGTAATTATGCACACATGGGTTATTATTGCAAAATTATCGCAATTATAACCGACAAATGTAAATATAATTATGCATAAGCTGATTAAAGCTTAATATAAATATAAATGATAAAAATTAAGCAATAAAATTATTATAAAATCATTTGTGATGTAATTAATAATTATATAAATAATAAAATGATGGAATAAATTACTTTAAAATCCTTCAAACTTACAGAAAATTATAGAAAAATACTAATTGATGCTCATGCATTATTTTGAAAGTATATATGCATTTTGAAAATATTATAGGAAAAAATTGGGTATCAACAACGACCAATTTTTTCCTTAGAACAAAAATCAATAACCACGATAGTCACTCCATAACTTTCATAGCGTGAGGAATGTACTCAGATATCAAGTCAATTTTACAGTAACACCCTTCGTGCATTTATCTCATACTCACCAAATATGCATATAATAGTACCAACCGGATGGTATAAATACCGATAATAAAAATGACAAAGTAGGAAATACACAAACAGTAATAATGAACGAGGATATACATATGGGCAACAATATTAGTACTAGGCGGAAAGCATAGGAATAATGACAACAATTAGGAAAGAAGAATATAAACATCAAATAACTAGCATGGTGGAGGCCTAGATATAGATATAACAAATAAAAATGGGACACATGATCTTTATAAGTTAACAAGTTGAGACATGAATGACTAACATGGTAGAAGGCATGTACTAAAGTGCAACAAAATAGATATGGCATGGATGTAATTATCAAAGTAGGAAGTAGGCATATTATTTGCAAGTTAAGCAAGAAAAAGGCATGTGCAACACAACAACAATTGAGATAGAGAACAAAGACAGAACGGTAACGACAGGTCACATAAGAACCATAAGTACGACAATAACAGCTCAAGGTAAACACATGAACGAATCTACAAGGAAAGGATATCATGACATAATACATGTCCCTCGTCCTTACTTTCACGGAAACACACTTCGTGCCATGAACTTATGATAACATAAAATCATGATAATATACATGAAATGACACGACATCCCCTTCATTCTTTTACTCTCAAATGAAATGGCACGGCATCACTCTTCGTGCTCTACACTCACATAACATAGAACGACATCACCCTTCGTGTTTTTACTCCCAATGATATGGCACGACATCACCCTTTGTGCTTTATACTCTTCCTCACATGATAATATATATATATATATATATATATATATATATATATATATATATATATATATATATATAATGACACGGCATCACCCTTCGTGCTTTACACTCTCCCTACCATGATAATGTATATATAATGGCACCGCATCAACCTTCGTGCTTTACACTCTTCCTTACCAAGCATATGTATATCAATGTCGAACAATATAGGAAGCATAAATAATGTTAAGGAGAGTGTTTAAATGAATATTCCAAACGAACACTATTCACAACTTTCAAGCCAACAATAATTCAATAAACTCTCAAGAACCTTATTATTCAAGTATTTCAATAAATCTCAAGAATGATCTACACCACGAGTATAGAATCTAATATCTCAAGGATATCGGTCGTAGCAATGTATTAATGATTAAGCATAATGATGACAGAATTAGACATATAAATATTTTATCAGAATTCCATCAAATTTTGATCATGTTATAATAAACTAAATCTTGGTTTCTAACTTTTAATTCTATATTCTTAGTATTTATGAGTCAAGTAAGACATGAAGCAAGAAGGTCATGTAATTCTACCAGGTACAATTCATAGCATAATCTACCCCCGAGCATGATTAATCCTGACACATGCATATATGCTCGTCACCTCATATATGTATCAACCCCGCATGTAGCAAATAATGTCAAATAGTAGGAAAAATTCCTTCAACAAAGTTAGGCAAGACACTTACCTGCAACAAGCCAAATCGATACACTAGAAGCGCCATCCCGCTCCAACCATCCTTCGAACGGCTCAAAACTATCCTAAAGCAACTCAAATACATCAAATAATGCTAAAGGAAATAAACCCAATCGATAAAGGTCGAATCTTTAATCAAAAGACCAAAAGCATCCAAAAGTTCCAACCCTGAACCGCACCTCAGAACCCGATAAATCTCACAAAATCCGACAAACCAGTCAAATATGAGTTCAACCATACTAGTTTCACTCAAATCTGACTTCGAATCAATGTTTGAAACTCAAAAAACCGCTTTATGAAACTTTAGGCTAAAAACCCCTATTTTCCTTTTTAAAATTCACATTCCAATTATCAAAAAGGAAGAAAGATTCACGAAATATAACCAAAACCGAGTAAAGAACACTGACCCAAATTCATATGGTGAAAATTGCTTCAAGAATCGCCTCAATCCGAGCTCCATAGCTCCAAAAATGTAAAATGGCCGAAACCCCCAAAATAGAGTACTTTATACTTCTGCACAGGCATCCTCTTATGTGAACACGAGAAATCCATAACGTTCGGATGAATAAAATATACTGCCACCAAAAAAAGTCTAAGTGAATGCGGAAACACTTCTCCAAACGCGATGCTTACCTGACCTGACCTTATGCGAACGCGGGCACAACTACGTGATCGCATAGGCTTAAAGTCTGATGTCCCAACTAACCACTCCTCTATGCGAATGTGTGATACTTCTCGCGTCCGCGATGACCTGTGTCTCCCAAAGCTTTGCGAATGCGGGCCTTATTATGCGAACGCGATGAATAAATCACCACATGCCATCAAGAACTCTTCGCGATCACGTCCCTGCCCTCGCGACCGCGAAAGACAAAACCAGATACTCAAGCACCAGAAACTTCAGCACATCTCAAATTCCAAAAATTGGTCCGTCAATCATCCGAAACCCACCCGAGGACACCGGGACCTCCATCAAACATACCAATTATTCCCATAACACAGTCGGACCTATTCGAGGCCTCAAATCCCACATAACAACAACAAAACGAAAAATCACACTCCAATTCAAACTTGGTGAACTTTAAGCTTTTCAACTTCTATAACTCGTGCCGAAACATAGCAAACCAATCCGGAATGAATCCAAATTTTGCACACAATTTACAAATGACATAACGAAGCTATTCTGATTCCCAAAACCACAATCCGAACCCGATATCCACAAAGTCAACTCTCGGTCAAACTTGTGAACTGTCCAAACCTTCAAATTTCCAACTTTCGTCGATTAGTGTTGAATCCTTCTAGAAACATCCAAATGCAAATCCAGGTATACGCTCGAGTCAAAAATAACCATACGGACCTAACAGAACCATCAAAATTCTAATACAATGTCAAATGCTAAAAAGTCAAACTTGGTCAATCCTTCCAACTTAAAGCTTAAATTTTGAAGTTCATTCTTCCAAATCGATTCCGAATAACTTGAAAACCAGAGCTGACAATTTAAAAATGTCATAATACATCATGTGGGTATACTCGTGCCCTCAAACTACCGAAAAAAGTACAAATGCTCAAAATGACCAGTCGGGTCGTTACTGCCAAACGCGCACGCAAATATACGCGGTCGTCAAGTAATAAAGTGACTAAAATTCGGATGTCGAACTCACGAGAACTTGTGATTAACTATTAACTAAATTAGACTATCCTAAGTATCTAACAAAAATTAAACCTAGAAATATTTTATTCTAAACTAATTAAAATGAAGAAAACAAAAAATGAACTCTAAACAAATGAAGAGCAGTTTTTTTATGTTATCAATGTGATGAAAATGATCTAAGGTTATGGGATATCTAAAAATCCTATTGTATTCTTCGATTGAATTGACTAAATAATTTATCTAGTTTAATGGTTAACATGGTTAATATTGCTCATAAGAATCTATCGAGTCCTTACTCGCCTATTCAAGCTAACCTAACGCCTATACGTTTATGGAATTAGAACTAACAAGAATGTATTTATAATTCCTGTAAATCAACCAAGCAAGTCAATTAGGTACATGTCTATCCTTACCGCAAATCCGTTCACTACAAGAAATCTGTCTTTTAGCGGCAATATTTAGTGACGACTTTATTTATTGCTACAAATATCACATTTTTAGTGGCGACTCTAAAAGTCACTACTAAAGATTAAGTTTTAGTGGCGACATTCTCAGGTCGCCTCTAATATGTGCCACTAAAACCTGAACTTTGAGTTCCCGCTATTAACAAAAAATTGGCTCCAAATTTTTAGGAGCGACTCAAAAAATATCGCCCCTGTAGGTTTTTTGCAGCGACTAGTCGCTACTATAATTTAAAAAAAAATCACTTAACATTAATTAAATAACAAAAAGCAAAGGAAAAAATTAAAATACACAAACGAAGAAAGGGGTTTTCTCGTCTTCTGCAGCTTCCTCCTCTCAATCTCTCTCAACCAAAGGGGTTTTCTCCCACTCCTATAAAAAATTATCCATCCAATTTTCACAAATCTCTTGAATCTATCCTTAAATCGCAAATGTAAACCAATACCCAAAGCCCTAATAAGAAATTATATTCTCAAATTAGTTATGTGTTTGAATCCTAAAATTAATTCTGGGTTTTTCTGATTTGATCTTTCGATTTCGGAGAAAGGTAAGTTTTTTTACTTAATTTTCTTTTGTTTATGATTTTTGGGGTTTTGATTTAAGGTCATTTGATAGATGGTGTTTTTTACGTGATTCTTTGGACGCGAAAGAGCAAGTTTCAACTGATTCTTTTGTTCGTTACGTGACTCTTTGTTTTTTACACAATTTTATTTTTTCCCTTTTTGTTTATTCGGTTGGTTTATGTATCGTATATTTTTACTGTGCTTGTTTATTTGGTTGGTTTATTTTGATTTTGATTTTTAAGTATGATTAATTTGCTTTTGATTTGATTTTTGATTCACAATTGAATCTCCAAATGCAAAAAATGCTTTATCAACTACGTTTTTAGGTACATGCAGCTAGCGAGAATGATTATTTCTTCTATTTCACCTTTAATTTCTCTGACCCATTTGAAAATATACAGGAATCAAAAGTAATTTTTCTTGAATAGCCATCGCTTGAAGCCCTTTCTCAATGTCTACTGCTCTTTCGCTGGGTAAGTTGAAAACTTCTTTAGTTTCCCATTATAAACAATAGGGAATTCTGCCTGCAAAAATCATGTTTCTTTTGTTGGGGAATTCCTCTTTCGTTAGTGTTTTACTACATGCAAAAATTCTGTTTTCTTTGTTTGGTTTTTTATTTTTATGTTTTTATGGTTGATTATGATACCTATCATGTTTGCTAGTACTTGAATCTTTGCAATCTGTTATGAATAATCTCGTACATCTGTGATAGAAACATGAAAGTGAAGGTTGTCATATATAATATTAGAAAACATGTAATGTTTGGAAGTGACTTAAAGAAGTCAGAGTAGTAAGTTTGTGCTAGGCTGCTAGCTATTTAATGAAGACATTAGTGTATCATAACATTGGGAAGGATTGAAAAAAAATGAAGACATTAAAATAAAAATGACAGTTGAAAAGTTTAAGTAGTGTTTAAAATTCTTTTATCGAACTCATATTGTATGACTGCCTCTAAAATTCTGTTAGAATTGTCGATAGCTCCTCGGACTTGGCTAAACTCTATGCCATATTCAGCACTTGTTGAAGTTATCTTCTTTTCATTGTACTTGGAAACAATTTCTAGATTAATTCCTTAAAAGGCATCCCTGGATTGCAAAAATAGCCCATTTCATTGTACACAGATAGCCCATTTTTTGCAAAACTATCACTAGCCAGTACCTTTGATTTACACTGCTTTGGCGATCCGTTCTACCTAATATCCTCCTGTTATTATTGATGTACCTGCATAAAAACCTTCTCTTGTTATCCTACTTCCATATCGCATTAACAGCAGTTCCCAGTTTGGTTCAGCTGCATCCAAAATAGATTGCCAAACTTGCCTAGTCGACTGCCCTTTGCTCACTTGTGCAACCTTTGATATATTCCTTGTTATACTTACGCCTTCCCCAGCTTGCCTCCCAATGGAATGAGTACATAGTACTAATACCACCATTTGGGAGTTGGGCCAAAGGAAGGGCATTTTTCCAGTAATGTTCCTCCTTGTGTACTCTGTCCATTGCCAATAATCTGAGTTTCGATTGGTTTTTCTCGTCCAAACTTCACATATGCTCCATTATTGAACTTGTGATTTACCTATCCTCATATGTTACTTATATATCCTACTTTCTACATATGAAGACTGTATTTAATTACCATCATTCTTTACCCTTCGAGCTCCACATGAAAGAAGCCTCCTTGAGATTGAACATCTGAATACTAAAAGCATTTGTCCAGCTCTTGGCTGATTCATGATCCTTCTCATGACTTACCACCACTTGAAAGTTGGGCCAAGAAAAATCCTTGTTTGTTGTAGTTTCCATGATGAGTATCACATATGTCCATACTGTTTGTATTGTCCTTGCCTGCTCGTTTGTACTATTTTTGAGCCCCATTTTGTGTGTGTTCCTTGAGTATCCATCTGAGGTCTCAGCTAGGTTTGATACTTGGGATGCTGATGTGTAAAATTGCATTGAGTATACACCTCTCAACATAACCCTTTTATCCCTAAACCAAAGCCAAAACCTAGTATTTGAGTGATCATTCCTGTAGAAAAACTGGGCAGTAGCCCCTTCTTTTAGCTAGTGTTGTGCTTTTGCTTATCCATAATTCCCTTTAAATGGATTGAGTACAAAGTACTAATACTACCATTAGAAAGTTCCTCAATTAATAAGACATATCATCAGTAACATTTCCTG
The DNA here is from genome assembly GCA_005239525.1 of Nicotiana knightiana. Lineage (NCBI taxonomy): Eukaryota > Viridiplantae > Streptophyta > Magnoliopsida > Solanales > Solanaceae > Nicotiana > Nicotiana knightiana. Next base: position 173,351 of record ML387837.1, on the reverse strand, counting down.
CAAAAAAGAAAACAATGTTAGATAAACACTTCATCTCCATGATCTCCTCTTTTAGGATTGGATCATATGAGATGAATGACTTATTCTTCTCAAAACCACTGTATTCCTTCTTTTCATTTGTCTGGCTCCCTGTATCATCATTTTGCACCTTCTTCATAAATGTTCCTTTAACCATCAGCCATTCATTGTCCATACACACACGGGGAATGTGTGTGTTTTGAATATGGAATCTGCCAATATTGATCTATAGCTTCCATTTTGTATCACTGGAGTATTTTCATGAGTTTTTATTTCAGTCCACAACTCCCCAGTTCATCTCTGATAAAACTCCCCAAAGAGATTGCCTCTTGCGAATTTTTTTGCAGCAACAGGTCCAGTTCAGGTTTTTTGCAGCCTTCTTCTTTTGCTTATTTTCCTTCACTTGTTCTTCAGTATCAGGACTAATTTCAATCATATTAGGATTTGGTATTACAACACTTTCTTCTGAGCTGATTAAAGTTTTTTGTTTGGTTTATATGATGGAATGCTTGTCTTTTTTTTATTCTTATTTTTGTTGCTTGATTAGTGGATTTCAGAGATTAATCATATAATATTTGATGTCTTAATGATTGTAACTTTAATTTCATAACTAGTTATAGAAACAGGACAAATATCAAGAAACCCTTTGCAGAGACCTTCTGTAGAGACAGTTTCATTAAGAAATCTGGACATAAGTGTGTATCCTTCTCCAGAAGCTGAAAGTGGTAGTACATGTTAGTTTTTTATTTTTACCTTTAATGTAACTACACATCCGGAGCTAAGCTTGGTTGCTACTGTTGGAGGCCATTTCCTATATGATTTTCCTTTTAGCTGTTGTTTTCTCTTTCTATATATCTTATATTCAGGCATGAAATGTCTCATATGCTTGTTGCAAAGCGGTAAGCAAAAATTGGCAGAGAAATGCAAGTAATCCTGTTGCATTTGCACTTCTTTACTGTGGAACTATCATATCTAGACGCTTAGATGCCTGAGGCATGTTAATTATTGGAATGATCGTGGTTGGAATCTAGTTATGGGGTCTGCCTCATCTGGTCAGATGAGTGAACAATGCAACAGAAAAGAAATATTTTTGACCAATCCAAGGAATTTAATTATTGCATAAAAATACATGCGTCTTGTTGAGTATGATAGAACTGCTAGAAATTAGGAAGAGATGGTTTAGTTATGGTCTTTCTCATATATTCTTTGGTTTTAGATGGTGTTGGTTTTTGTCACCTTTTGACTTTTGTAATCGTTAGCGTTCCCACTGCCTTCTTCTATTTGGACTACATGAATTTTATCACAAATAGATATCATTGAGTGAGTATGAGATAGCCTGATATTTCATAGGTTATAGTTATACCTCATTATATATAGTTTTAGTTGTCCTTCCCCTTTTATATGATTTCCTTTAGTATTTGACTTTGATGCATACATTAATGTTCTTTGTTTTTTTTAATTGCAAGGAAAAGTACAACAACAGGGAAAAGAAGTTGTTCAAGGAGTAGTTTGAAGACATTGTATTAGTTTGATGACATTGAAGTAGCTTGAAGACATGATCCTTTGCATTTTTTTGAAAATTGTAGGGATAAGGTTCTTAAACATGTAGGAATTCGAATACATTTTGTTTTTTTCTTCCTTTCTATGTGTATATACGATTACAATGTATTATGGTGCATTGTATACTTTGTTGCAGAGTTTTGTGGTAATAAAAATTTCCTATATATTGTTTGCGCATTTGGTGGTATTCGATATGATATTAATGTTGTTGGGTAATTAATAGGAATAAAGTTGATTAATAAACAATTATAATTTTTTTCCTAAAAAAAAGGGCTTTAGTGGCGATCCAAGATGCCACAAAAAGTAAGATACTTCTGTGGCAATAAGAATGTTGCCACTGAATGTCTTTTAGGGCCGACTGTAGTCGCCACTGTATATCGTTCTTTAGCAGCGAGCCATCTAAAATCTACTTTGTGGAACATGTTTTGGTGGCGATAGGGGTCGCTACAAAATGTATATTATTTGTGGCGACTATCAATAGTCGTCACAAATAACATTCAGTTATGGAAGTACTTGAAGCGAGCCTATGGTCGCAGCTACAAAGATTTAGTGGAGACATTCTGAGATTTTGTGGCGACATTAGTCGCCGCAAAAAGACCAATTTCTTGTAGTGGTTCCCCGATGCCCAGATTCAAGAACTTGCTCTACTCAATCCTATAAGCAATCTAGAATTCCCACTTTCGATTTCAATTCTAGATTCGTAGATAGTATTAAATTGGTGATAAAGAAATCAAATAATTAAGCGAAATATTGAATAAATAAACCAATATGATAAATCAAGAAAGCAAATCAATATCCGAATAACAATAGTCATGAAAGAAGCACAACCCTAGAACGTGAAGTTTAGCTCCACATAGACATGATAGAAAAAAAACAAATCATAGAAAGAAACATAAGAATTACTAAGTTTGGTGGAAGAAAAGATGAAACTTGCCTCCACGACAGCTCTGTGCTTGTGTTTTCCTCTCAAAAACGTTCTCCTCCTCAGAAATAGGTTTAGGAACCCTTTTATACGAGTTGTGACCGTGTAGAACTGAAATAACCAAGTCCCAGGTGAAATCGGACAAATCCCATACTGCAGGGTCCAAGCCAGTGCCCGTTAAATCCAGTAACATTTCCGCCTAACTTTTTCTTTCAATTTGTTGCAAAACTATTTTTCTCGTTTCTTTGCTTTTTCTTTCTTTGTTTGCAATTGTCTTCAATTTCCCCTACTTAATGCTCTTCATAATCACATAATTAATGGTCTCACATTTGTAGTGTATAAAATACACAATAAAATATTTACTTTGCTCTTAAATTTCATCTTCAAAGTACCTACACATAAAATAAACTCAATTAAGTATAAATATAATACAATTTGTCTTTAGAGCACCAAAATGTAAGGTAAGTAATGCACTAAAAATATGAAATTATAGCCAAACATCAAAACACCAAATTTCGGCCATGAAAATCCTAGATTTTAGGTAGAAATCTTATGAAAATAATGGAAAATTGAAAGAAAGTAGGTTCAAATCACTTACCAATGAATTGGGGAAGAAGAGCTCTTGAGAAAATCGCCTCTAGGGTTTCATATTTTGAAAATTAGAGAGAATGAACTAAAATCTCATTTTTCCCATCTTAAGTTCAGGAGCAGATGTTGCAATTGCGACCTGGGGTTCACAATTGCGAACCCCGCAAATGTGAGATTTGCATTGCAAATGTGAGGGTCCCCCATATCTTCTATCATCGCATTTGCGATGATATATTCGCAAATGCGAACTTTGCCTGATAACAAATGCGACCCATTTGATCTGCCACGACCCAAAAATCTAACATGTCGTGATGGCGCCATCGGTGGTGCTAGGCAAGCCGATATTCAAAATACTTCAACATTTCATAAAAAGATAAATCAAAAGCTTTTCGTAATAGAATTTTCATAAAATAGGAGTTGAACTCAAAAATATTGTGACGACCCGGCCGGTCGTCTTAAGAATTAATGTTCCGATCCCCTATTAACTGTTTTCCCCAAGTCTATTTCTGCTAAATTGAGTTGCTGGGATGTTCGGTTTTGAGTTTCGGAGAGTTTTGGGACATTTAGTCCCTAAGTGAGAGCTTAAGTGTTTGAAAGTTGCCCGTAGTCGGAATAGTGTGAAGACGGCCTCAGAATGGAAATCTGATGGTTCCGTTAGCTCCGTTAGGTGATTTCGGGATTGGGAGCGTGTTCAGAATAAATTTTGGAAGTTCGTAACTCATTTAGGCTTGAAATGCCGAAGTTTGAATTTTTGGAGTTTCCGGTCCGATAGTAAATTTTTTATCCGAGGGTCCGAATGGAATTCTGGAAGTTGCAGTAGTTCCTTCATATCATTTGGGATGTGTGTACAAAATTTGAGGTCATTTAGATAAGTTTAGACGTGTTTCGGCGTCGGATGTGAATTTTAGAATTTTCCTAAGTTTCTAGGCTTGAACCTATGCATAATCGATGATTTTGATGTTATGAGACGTGTTTTTAGACTCGACCTAGTTCAAATAAGGTGTTAAGGTTGGTTGGTGGTTTTGGTTGAGGTCCAGGGGCCTCGAGGTTGTTTCGGATGATTAACGGGTGAAAATTTGGGAATTTGCTGCTGCTGAACTAGGCCTCTTCTGGTGTCTTCGCACCTGCGAAGGTTTTTCCGCAGGTGCGGACTCGCAGGCGCATGGGCCTTGATCAAAGTTGCGATAGAGGGGAGTTAGGCCAATGGTCGCAGGTGCGACCTGGGTTCCGCAGGTGCGGGACCGCATGCGTGACCAAACGACCGCCGGTGCGACCCCAATGTAACTTAAGTGATTTTCGCACCTGCGATGCTTTTTCCGCAGGTGCGTTGATCGAGCCCACAGGTGCGATTTCCCTATGTGTTATTCCAAAAATCTGAGAGTTCATCTCATTATTCTAAAAATCGGGTGAGGGCTCAAAAATTGGCGATTTTCTGTGGGTTTTGAAGAGAAGGATCATAGGTAACATTTTCTAATCCTAATTCATTGTTATCCCATTAATTCCCGTTGTTTTCCTTAGTTTAATTATCAAAAATGGGGGAAAACCATAGGAAAGGGATGAGATTTTCCCAACCCAAAATTCTGGAAATTTATGGGGTTTTTGGCATCGAATTTCGATTGTTTCTGGTTGAATGAGTCCGTGAGTGAATGTGTGTCTGGAAAATATAACTTATACCCGATTCCGAGACGTGGGCCCGAGGGGAATTTTGGTCATTTTACATAATTTCGCGCCTTAGCTTGAATTAAACAATGAAAATTCAGTTGCATGAGATGTTATTTCGATATGTAATTGAATTGTATAGATTTGGGGTATTTGGAGTCGGATACTCGTGGCAAACGTGTGGTTTCGAGTTGATTTTGAGCCGGTTCGAGGTAAGTGGCTTTTCTAACCTTGTGTGGGGGACCTTTCCCCTTAGGATGTGATATTTGGTAATTGAATGGCTTGTACGTGAGGTGGCGAGCGCGTACTTGTGCTAATTGTTGAAAATCCGATTTTACTTTAAATATTTAGACCGAGTTTCTTTCTTACCTGCTTTATTCTACTTGCAATTATAGCCTATGTTAGTTTAGAAAGCATGCCTAGTTGACTTGAATTGCCTATTTGCTTAAGTTGCTTTAATTGTACTACGTGAAGCATGTTAGGCTAGTACTACTTGTTGCCTTGTATTTTTGCACTCTATTTTTGAATGTCTTCTTGTTGTGGCTGCGTATTTACTTGGGAGTACGGGACGGTATCCTGGGAGATCCCCCTGCATATTTACTTTGGGACTACGAGACGGTATCCCGGGAGATCCCCCTGCATATTTACTTTGGTACTACGGGACGGTATCCCGGGAGATCCCCCTGCACACTGATAGTTGGACTACGGGATGGTATCCCGGGAGATCCTTCAGATATACATATGATGGACTACGGGACGGTATCTTGGGAGATCCACTAGACAGTTGAGAAAAGGACTACAGGACGGTATCCTTGGAGATCCTCATTGTTACCATTGTTATTGAGTTGTTCGTACTCCGTGTTTACTCTGTTCTTGTGTTTTGTCATTGCCTTGTTGACCTGTCTTACTTCACTGTTGTATACATAATTACTGTCTGTTTTCATACTCTAAATCCCTATTATATTGGTTAACCTCAGTAGGGCCCTGACCTTCCTCGTCACTACCCAACTGAGGTTAGGCTTGGCACTTACTGAGTACCCTTGTGGTGTACTCATACCCTTTCCTACGCATGTTTTTCATGTGCAGATCCAGGTACCTCCACTCAGGTGCACTATCCTCGAGGTTGAGAAATACATCAAAGACTTCGAGGTACATCTTCCGTGTCCGCAGACCAGGAGTCTCTTTCTTATTCCAGCTTTTGTGAAAAGTTTATCTTTCCTTACAGTTGTGTAGACATTCTGGAGTTAGAGCAGTGTATTATATTCTGTTAGCCTGTGGTTCCCGTGAATTTCCGGGTTTTGGGGTGATATGGTAGACTTCCGTATTATTTTGGGTTGTATATGCCAAGTGGCATTTATATACAGTCCTTCTTTTAGATTGTTCAGTTTTTACTTAATTATTCCGCAAGTTATGTTGATATTTCGCATTGCTAGGCTTACCTAGTTGTAGGGACTAGGTTTCATCACGACATGTTCACAAAGGGTGAACTGGGGTCGTGACAAGTTGGTATCAGAACTCTAGGTTGCATTGGAGTCACGGAACACAGGCCAGTTTATTAGAGTCTCGTTGATCGGTACGAAGACGTCTGTACATATCTACGAGAGGCTATGTAACTGTTTAGGAAAAAGCTTCACTTTATTTGATTTCCTTGTTGTGCGATATTTCTTGACATCAATTCTAAACCTCTGTCTTCTACTCTCTCACAGATGGTGAGGACACGTGCTACTCGGGACGATCAGGCACCCGCGCCCCCTACCGCAGCCGTCAGAGGCAGGGGCCGAGGTAGAGGCCGGGTACGCACACGTGGTGCAGTGATAGCACATGTGCGAGCTGTCGCCGAGGTACCACCAGCAGATCCAGCCGAAGTCCAGGCACCTGACACGCCTACAACTACTACTACTCCAGCCCTTCAGGAGACTTTGGCACAATTCCTGAGCATGTTTGGTACATTGATTCAGGCAGGATTGATTCGGGTTGTACCGACTATGTCATAGATCGGGCGAGGGACCCAGACTCCCACCGCCCCCACTCCAGAGCAGTGAGTTCCCATTGGTCAGGTTCCAGGTGTCATGGCGACACAACATGTGGTCCCAGTTCTGTGGGTGGTGAGGACCCCTCGCCGAGTAGGGTACAGGTGGGTCCAGGAGAGAGAGGACATACGAGGTCAGGAGGGAGAGTACAGAGGAGTGAGTAGACCTTGTAGATTGAGGAGGCCCGCTGGCCCTTATTTTGGAGGAAGAGTACGACATGGTAGAGGTTTTGTGGGCCAGCCAGCTCAGCTTGCATCTCAGATTTTACACCGGGTTTCAGGTGTTCAGAGTTCTCGGAGTACCCGTACTGCACAAATTCCACCCCCCATGTCGGCCATGAGGTCGCTTTGAATATGGTGACACCCGCCATCTGGTTAGGGACTGCCCCAGACTTAGTAGGGGTGCATCTTCACAGACTTTTCAGCCACAACGTGCTCAGCAGAGTTCTCAGGCCATGATCACAGCTCCAACTGCTACCCCATCTGCCCAGCCAGCTAGGAGCGGAGGTCGGGGAGGTAAAGGTCGCCCTCGAGGGGGAGGCCAGGCCAGATATTATGCTATTCCTGCTCGCACTAAGGCTATTGCCTCTGATTCTGTATTATACTGGTTTGTCACAGAGATGCATTGGTTCTATTCGATCCAGGCTCCACGTATTCTTATGTGTCTTCTTATTTTGTTTCGCATTTGGGTATAGTCCAAGATTCTTTGGGTTCTCCTGTTTATGTTTCTACTCCTGTGGGAGGTTCTCTTGTTGTGGACCGCGTTTATCGGTCGTGTTTGGTTACTATTCACGATTTTGAGACCAGTGTGGATTTATTGTTACTCGATATGGTGGATTTCGATATTATCTTAGGCATGGACTGGTTGTCGCCCCATTATGCTATTTTTGATTGTCACGCCAAGACCGTGACGCTGGCTATGCTAGGTATTCTGCGTGTTGAGTGGAGTGGTACTTTATATCACACTCCCAGTAGAGTTATCTCTTTTCTTAGAGCTCAACGTATGGTTGAGAAGGGGTGTGCCGTGTATTTGGCTTATGTGAAAGATGTCAGTGTTGATACCTCTTCTGTTGATTCAGTTCCAGTGGTACGGGATTATCCCGATGTGTTTCCAGCTGATCTTCCGGGCATGCCGCCTGATAGAGACATTGATTTTGGCATTGATTTGTTATCGGGCACTCAACACATTTCCATTCCTCCTTACCGTATGGCCCCTCCTGAGTTGACGAATTTGAAGGATCAGTTACAAGAATTTCTTGATAAGGGTTTCATTCGACCCAGTGTTTCACCTTGGGGTGCTCCTGTCTTATTTTTGAAGAAAAAAGATGGTTCTATGTGCATGTGTATTGATTATCGCCAGTTGAACATGGTTACAGTGAAGAACCATTATCACTTGCCTCGTATTGATGATCTATTTGACCAGCTTCAGGGCGCGCTTAGGTTACCATCAGTTGAATATTCGGAAGCCGGATATCCCGAAGACTGCTTTCAGGACTCGATATGGCCATTACGAGTTTCTAGTGATGTTATTCGGGCTGACTAATGCCCCTGCAACATTTATGCATTTGATGCACAGTGTGTTCAGGCCATATCTCGACTCATTCGTCATTGTTTTCATAGATTATATTCTTGTTTACTCTCGGAGTCGGGAAGATCATGAGCAGCACCTGAGGATAGTGCTTCAGACCCAGAGAGAGAAGAAGTTGTATGCAAAGTTCTCAAAATGTAAGTTTTGGTTGAGTTCTGTGGCATTCTTAGGCCACGTGGTATCGAGTGAGGGCATTCGAGTGGATCCGAAGAAGGTAAAGGCCGTGCAAAGTTGGCCCAGGCCTTCCTCAGTTACAGAGATTCGCAGTTTCCTTGGCTTGGCAGGTTACTACCGTCGTTTTATGGAGAGGTTTTCATCGATTGCAGCCCCTATGACTAGATTGACCTAGAAGGGTGCTCCATTTCAGTGGACAGAGGAGTGTGAGACGAGCTTTCAAAAGCTCAAGACATCTTTGACTACAACCCTAATCTTGATATTGCCTACTAGTTCGGGTTCTTATACAGTTTATTGTGATGCCTCGTGAGTTGGCCTTGGAGCGGTGTTGATGCAGGATGGTAGGGTGATTGCCTACGTGTCTAGACAGTTGAAGATACATGAGAAGAATTACCTTGTCCGTGACCTTGAGTTAGCTGCCATTGTTCATGCCTTGAAGATCTTGCGCCATTATTTGTACGGTGTGCCTTGTGAGATTTATACTGACCACGGAGTTTGCAGCACATATTCAGGTAGAAGGATCTAAATTTGCGCCAGCGTAGATGGTTAGAGTTTCTAAAGGACTATGACATCACTATATTATACCACCCGGGGAAGGCCAGTATGGTGGACGACGCCTTGAGTCACCGGGCGGAGAGTTTGGGGAGTTTGGCATACCTTCATACAGCTGAGAGGCCTATAGACTTAGATGTTCAGTCCTTAGCCAGTCAGTTTGTGAGATTGGATCTTTCTGAGCCTTGCCGGGTATTAGCTTGTGTGGTTTCTCAGTCTTCCTTATTCGATCTTATCAGGGAGCGGCAGTATGATGATCTTCATTTACTTGTCCTCAAGGATACATTCCAGCACGGTGATGCCAGAGATGTGACCATTGGAGATGACGGGGTATTGAGGATGCAGGGTCGGATCTATGTGCCTAATGCTGATGGGCTTCGGGAGTTGATTTTAGGAGAGGCCCATAGTTCGCGGTATTCCGTCCATCCGGGTACTGCGAAAATGTATCAGGATTTGAGGCAGCACTATTGGTGGCGAAGAATGAAGAAGGATATAGCAGAGTTTGTAGCCAAGTACCTCAACTGTCAGTAGGTCAAATGTGAGCATCAGAGACTGGGAGGGTTACTTCAGCAGATTGAGCTTCCAGAGTGGAAGTGGGAGCGGATCACCATGGACTTTGTGGTTGGACTTCCTCGGACTTTGAGGAAGCATGATGCTATTTGGGTGATTGTGGATCGGGTGACCAAATCAGCCCATTTCATTCCGGTACTGACTATTTATTCGTCGGAGTAGTTGGGAGAGATTTATATTCGGGAGATCGTTCATCTGCATGGTATTCCAGTTTCTATTATTTCAGACAGAGGTCTCAGTTCACTTCACGGCTCTGGAGAGCCGTTCAGCAGGAGTTAGGTACCAGGGTGGAGTTGAGCACAACATTTCACCCTCAGACGGACGGACAGTCCGAGTGCACTATTCAGATTCTTGAGGATATGCTTCGTGCTTGTGTGATTGAGTTTTGAGGGTCTTGGGATCAGTTCTTTCCCTTGGCGGAGTTTTCTTACAACAACATTTATCAATCCAGCATTCAGATGGCGCCGTATGAGGCTTTATATGGTAGGAGGTGCAGATCTCCGGTGGGTTGGTTCGAGCCGGGTGAGGCCAGGCTATTGGGCACAGAGTTGGTTCAAGATGCATTGGAGAAGGTCAAGGTGATTCAGGATAGACTCCATACAGCCCAGTCCAGACAGAAGAGTTAAGCGGACCGGAAGGTTTGTGATGTTTCATATATGGTCGGAGAGCGGGTTCTGCTTCGGGTTTCTCCTATGAAGGGCGTTATGAGGTTTGGGAAGAAACGAAAATTGAGTCCGAGGTTTATTGGCCCTTTTGAGATATTGAGGCATGTTGGGGAGGTTGCTTATGAGCTTGCCTTACCTCCCAGCTTGGCAGGAGTTCATCCGGTATTTCATGTTTCGATGCTCCAGAAGTCTCACGGTGACCCGTCTCATGTCTTGGATTTCAGCTCAGTTCAATTGGACAAGGATCTATCATATGTTGAGGAGCCTGTAGCTATATTGGACAGGCATGTCAGAAAGCTCAGGTCGAAGAACATTGCTTCAGTAAAGGTTCAGTAGCGGGGTCATCCAGCCGAGGAGGCGACCTGGGAGACCGAGCAAGATATGCGTAGCAGTTACCCTCATCTTTTCACTACTTCAGGTATGTCTTTATGCTCGTTCGAGGACGAACGAATTTTTAAGTGTAGGAGGATGTGACGACCCGTCCGGTTGTCTTAAGAATTAACGCCCCGATCCCCTATTAACTATTTTCCCCAAGTCTATTTCTACTAAATTGAGTTGCCGGGACGTTCGATTTTGAGTTTCGGAGAGTTTTGGCACATTTAGTCCCTAAGTGAGAGCTTAAGTGTTAGAAAGTTGCCCGTAGTCGGAGCAGTGTGAATACGGCCTCAGAATGGAAATCCGATGGTCCCGTTAGCTACGTTAGGTGATTTCGGGGTTGGGAGCGTGTTCGGAATGTATTTTGGAAGTTCGTAGCTCATTTAGGCTTGAAATGCTGAAGGTTGAATTTTTGGAGTTTCTGGTCCGATAGTGAATATTTGATCCGAGGGTCGGAATGGAATTCCGGAAGTTGCAGTAGTTCCGTCATGTCATTTGGGATGTGTGTGAAAAAATTTGAGGTCATTCGGATAAGTTTAGACGTGTTTCAGCGTCGGATGTGAATTATAGAATTTTCCTAAGTTTCTAGGCTTGAACCTATGCATAATCGATGATTTTGATGTTATGAGACGTGTTTTTAAGACTCGACCTAGTTCAAATAAGGTGTTAAGGTTGGTTGGTGGTTTTGGTTGAGGTCCCGGGGGCCTCGGGGTTGTTTCGGATGCTTAACGGGTGAAAATTTGGGAATTTGTTGTTGCTGAACCAGGCCTCTTGTGGTGTCTTCGCACCTGCGAAGATTTTTCCGCAGGTGCGGACTCGCAGGGGCGTGGGCCTTGATCGCGGGTGCGGTAGAGAGGAGTTAGGCCAGTGGTCGCAGGTGCGACCTGGGTTCCGCAGGTGCGGGACCGCAGGCGCAACCAAACGACCATAGGTGCGGCCCCAGGGTAACTTAAGTGATTTTGGCACCTGTGATGCTTTTTTCGCAGGTGCGGTGATCGAGACCGCAGGTACGATTTCCCTGTGTGTTTTATTCCAAAAATCTGAGAGTTCATCTCATTATTGTAAAAATCGGGTGAGGGCTCAAAAATTGGCGATTTTCTGTGGGTTTTGAAAAGAAGGATCATAGGTAACATTTTCTAATCCTAATTCATTGTTAGCCCATTAATTCCCGTTGTTTTCCTTAGTTTAATTATCAAAAATGGGAGAAAAACCATAGGAAAGGGATGAGATTTTCCCAACCCAAAATTCTGGAAATTTATGGGGTTTTTGGCATCGGATTTCGATTGTTTCTTGTTGAATGAGTCCGTGAGTGAATGGGTGTCCGGAAAATATAACTTTTACCCGATTCCGAGACGTGGGCCCGAGGGGCATTTTGGTCATTTTACATAATTTCGCGCCTTAGCTTGAATTAAACAATGAAAATTCAGTTGCATGAGATGTTATTTACGATATGTAATTGAATTGTATAGATTTGGGCCATTTGGAGTCGGATACTCATGGCAAACGTGTGGTTTCGAGTTGATTTTGAGCCGGTTTGAGGTAAGTAGCTTGTCTAACCTTGTGTGGGGGACCTTTCCCTTTAGGATGTGATATTTGGTAATTAAATGCCTTGTACGTGAGGTGACGAGCGCGTACTTGTGCTAATTGTTTAAAATTCGATTTTACTTTAAATATTTAGACTGAGTTTCTTTCTTACCTACTTTATTCTACTCGCAATTATAGCCTATGTTAGTTTAGAAAAGCATGCCTGGTTAACTTGAATTGCCTATTTGCTTAAGTTGCTTTAATTGTACTACGTGAAGCATGTTAGGCTAGAACTACTTGTTGCCTTGTATTTTTGAACTCTATTTCTGAATGTCTTCTTGGTGTGGCTGCGTATTTACTTAGGAATACGGGACAGTATCTCGGGAGATCCCCTGCATATTTACTTTGGGACTACGGGACGGTATCCCGGGAGATCCCCCTGCATATTTACTTTGGGACTACGGGACGGTATCCCGGGAGATCCTCTGCATATTTACTTTGGGACTATGGGATGGTATCCCGAGAGATCCCCCTACATATTTACTTTGGGACTACGGGACAATATCCCGGGAGATCCCCCTGCATATTCATTTTGGGACTACGGGACGGTATCCCGGGAGATTTCCCTGCATATTCACTTTGGGACTACGGGACGGTATCCCGGGATATCCCCCTGCATATTTACTTTGGAACTACGGGATGGTATCCCGGGAGATCCCCCTGCACACTGATAGTTGGACTACGGGACGGTATCCTGGGAGATCCCCCCTGCACACTGATAGTTGGACTACGGGACGGTATCCCGGGAGATCCTTCGGATATACATATGATGGACTACGGGACGGTATCCCGGGAGATCCACTAGACAGTTGAGAAAAGGACTACAGGACGGTATCTTGGGAGATCCTCATTGTTACCATTGTTATTGAGTCGTTCGTACTCCGTGTTTACTCTGTTCTTGTGTTTTGTCATTGCCTTGTTGACCTGTCTTACTTCACTGCTGTACTCATTATTACTGTCTGTTTTCATACTGTAAATCCCTATTATATTTTTTAACCTTAGTAGGGCCCTGACCTTCCTTGTCACTACCCGATCGAGGTTAGGCTTGGCACTTACTGAGTACCGTTGTGGTGTACTCATGCACTTTCCTGCGCATGTTTTTCATGTGCAGATCCAGGTAGCTCCACTCCGGTGCACTATCCCCAAGGTTGAGAGATACATCAGAGACTTCGAGGTACATCTGTCGCGTCCGCAGACCAGGAGTCTCTATCTTATTCCAGCTTTTGTGAAAAGTTTATCTTTCCTTACAGTTGTGTAGACATTCTGGAGTTAGAGCAGTGTATTATATTTTGTTCGCCTGTGGTTCCCATGAGTTTTCGGGTTTTGGGTTGATATTGTAGACTTTCGTATTATTTTGGGTTGTATATGCCAAGTGGCATTTATATACAGTCCTTCTTTTAGATTGTTCAGTTTTTACTTAATTATTCCGCAAGTTATGTTGATATTCCGCACTGCTAGGCTTGCCTAGTTATAGGGACTAGGTGCCATCACGACATGTTCACGGAGGGCTAATTGGGGTCGTGAAAGATATAATGTGTAAATATAGCGTCAAACATCGGGTTGTCATCAATTCATGAGCATCTAGATAGCAAGTCTAATAAAAACAGTGTCTACAAGAGTTTGTGTCTAAGTATCAATCAAAGAAAGGAAAAAGAGCATAGAAGGAGAGACAAGGTCTGCGGATGCCGGCAGCTACCTCGTAAGTCTCCGATACTTAATGGCGCACGAACTCAACGACCTTTGTAACCGGACACACCTGGATCTGCACATGAAGTGCAGGGTATAGAAGAGTACAACCAACTCAACAAGTAACATAAATAAATAAGGAATTGAGAAGAAGTGACGAGCTAAACAAATACCGTTCATTTCAGTAATTTCAACAATGAAAGTAGACACGAGTAAATTTCGGTAATATATATCAAGTCAGCTTCATATTTACTGAGTTCGGGTAAACCAGGTATAAAAACTTCCATAAGCTCAAACAGTAACATGAATCAGCTAAGTATAGCAACAAAACAAGACAAATACAACCTCTTAGGGTCACAGCCCCTCAAACCCTCAATAGCTCAATACTCGGCTCTCAGCCCTCGACACAGACACACTCAATAGGTACCTGCCTCACTGGGGGTGTACAAACTCCGGAGGGGCTCCTTCAGCCCAAGCGCTATATCGGTGTGGCGTGCAGCCCAATCCAATCTCGTTGTGGCGTGCAACCTGATCCACAATCCATAAATAGCCATAAGGCACGTTGCATCGTGCAACTCGATCCATATACATTCATCCCTCAGGCTCGTTGTGACATGAAACCCGATCCATATACCTCACATTGCTCACAGCTCGGCAATAAAGCCATATCTCAGTCACTAACCTCTCCAGCCTCTCGGGCTCATAGAAATCATATAGTTCAGCCCAAACAGAGATAATAACAAGTATTAATAAGAAAAAAGAGGGAATGAAGGTATGACAGACAAGTAATACTGTGACTGCGTACAAGACATCAATTAGCGGTCAATTCAACAAGTATACGACTGCTACGGGTCCCAATAGTGATATCATAGGGCCTAAGCATGGTTTCTAACATGAATGACAGTCAAAGTGCTAGAAAACAAGGAAAACATGGAAGCAAAAATAGGCTATTCGACTTTACAGTCTCACGAGATAGACCAAGTCACACTCCCTCACGGTGCACGCTCACATGCCTGTCACCTACCATGTGCGTCACCTCCAAATGGTCACACCATTCCAAATTTTGGGGTTTCATTCCCTCAAGACCAGATTTAAGACTGTTACTTACCTCAACTGCATAGAAATCTTACTCCAAAATGCTATTGCCCCTCGAATCAATCTCCAAATGCCCCGAATCTAGCCACAAACAGTACGAGATAATTTATATAGGCTAAAGAGATCAATTCCATAAGAAAATTAATAAATTCTAGCCCAAAATCCAAAATCGGCTCAAATTTGGCACCCGGCCCACGTCTCGAAATCCGATAAAAGACACAAAACCCAAAATCCCACTCACTCACGAGTCTAACCATACTAAATTCATCAAAATCCAACACCATTTGGTCATCCAAATCCCCAAAATCCATTCCCCAAGTTTCCAACTCAAATCCCTAATTAGATGATGAAAATAGCAATTGATTCATGAAATTTAGTCCAATCCGGGTTAGAATCACTTACCCCAATGATTTCCTTGAAGAATCCTCAAAAGATCACCCCACGCCGAGCTCTCAAGTCCCAAAATCGATAATGGTATTCAAACCCTCGAAGTTGATATTTTCTGACAAGCAATTCTGCACCTGCGGAAAATCCTATGTAGGTGCGGATTCCACTTAAAATCCCAACTCCGCTTCTGCGGTCAGGTGGTCACACCTGCGAGCCCTTGCTCTCTTCTGCGATCCTTCCCACTCCAGGCCACTTCCGCTTCTGCGCTTCCTCTTCTGCATATGTGGATGTGCTGATGCGTTTCCCTTCTCGCACCTACGCTTCCTGTCCAGCCTAGCCTTTCCCGCATCTGCGTCCTCCACTTCGCTTCTTCAGGTTCGCACCTGCAGACTCCCCACCGCAGGTGCGAAACGCTAGAACACTAGAAAACTCAGCAACCTTCTAAGTCCAAAACTTGGATCGTTAACCACCCGTAATCAACCCGAGGCCCCCGGAACCTCAACCAAACATACCAACAATCCATATAACCCATTACGAACTTAGTCGAAACCTCAAATCATCCCAAACAACATAAAAACGCGGATTACACACGGATTCATGCCTAATGAACGTCTAAACTTCCAAATTCCACAAACGACACAAAAACTTATCAAACCACGTCCGATTGACCTAAATATTTTCACACAAGTCATAAATGATACCACGAACCTACTCCAATTTCCGAAAATCCAATCCGACTCCGATATCAAAATTTTCACTATCAGCCAAATTCGCCAAAATTCTAACTTTTGCCAATTCAAGCCTAATTCTACTACGGACCTCCAAATCCCATTCTGGACGCCCGCTCCTAAGTCCAAAATCACCTAACGGATCTAACAACACCATCAAATTCAAATCCAAGACCGTTTACACATAAGCTTTCCAACTTAAGCTTCCAATTAAGAGACTAAGTGTCTCAATTCACTTTGAACTCACTCCGGACCCGAACCAACCAATCCGGTAAGACATATAATAGCTATAGAGCACAAAAGAAGAAAAAAATGGAAAAATAGGGCTACACTCTCAAGACGACTAGCCGGATCGTCACATACTCCCCCTCTTAAACAAAAGTTCATCCTTGAATGAGTCTAAAAACATACCTAGAGTCTCAAATAGGTGTGGATATCTGCTCCGCATCTCCCCGCTCGGTCTCCCAAGGAGCCTCCTCCATGGACTGACCTCTCCATTGCACCTTCACTGAAGTTATATCCTTTGACCTCAACCTTCGAACCTACTGCTCCAAAATGGCCACCGGCTCCACATCATAAGTCAAATCACCATCCAACTGGACCATGCTGAAATCCAAAACATGAGACGGATCGCCGACGTACTTCAGAAGCATAGAAACATGAAATACTAGATGCACACTCGACAAGCTATATGTCAAGGAAAGCTTGAAAGCCACCTCCCCAATCCTCTGAAGTACCTTAAAGGCTCAATGAACCGAGGGCTCAGCTTGCCCCTCTTCCCAAACATCATAACACTCTTCATGGGTGATATCTTCAGCAAAACCTTCTCCCCGACCATGTAAGACACATCACGAACTTTTCTATTGGCATAGCTCTGTTGCCTAGATTGCACCGTGCGAAGCCGCTCCTGAATCAATTTCACCTTGTCTAAAGCATCCTAAACCAAATCTGTACCCAAGAGCCTAGCCTCACCCAGCTCAAACCATCCCACCGGAGATCTACACCGCCTCCCATATAAAGCCACGTACGAAGCCATCTGAATGCTCGACTAATAATTATTGTATGCAAACTCCGGGAAGTAGAAACTGCTCCCATGAACCCCCAAAATCAATAACACAAGTGCGTAACATGTCCTCTAATATGTGG
This sequence comes from Nicotiana knightiana, assembly GCA_005239525.1. NCBI lineage: Eukaryota > Viridiplantae > Streptophyta > Magnoliopsida > Solanales > Solanaceae > Nicotiana > Nicotiana knightiana. Next base: position 156,025 of record ML387837.1, on the reverse strand, counting down.
ATAGTGCGCTCGGACTGTCCGTCCGTCAGAGGGTGAAATGTGTGCTCAACTCAACCTGAGTTCCCAACTACAGTTGCACGACTCTCCAAAACTGTGATGTAAACTGCGTGCCTATATCCGAAATGATAGAAACTGGGACACCATAAAGGCGAACAATATCTTGGATGTAAATCTCAGGCAACTTCTCTGAAGAATAAGTAGTACCAACTGGAATGAAATGTGCAGACTTGGTCAGCCGATCCACAATCACCTAAATAGCATCGAACCTCCTCGAAGTTCGTGGGAGCCCAACTACAAAATCCATGGTGATTGCTCCCACTTCCACTTCGGTATCTCTAATCTCTGAAGCAAGCCACCTGATCTCTGATGCTCATACTTTACCTGCTGACAGTTGAGACACCGAGTTACAAACCCAACTATATCGTTCTTCATCCTCCTCCACCAATAGTGTTGTCTCAAATCCTGGGACATCTTCACAACACCTGGATGGATGGAATACCGCGAGTTGTGGGCCTCCTCAAGAATCAACTCCCGTATCCCGTGCACATTGGGCACACATATCTGGCCTTGAATCCTCAACACCCCATCATCACCAATGCCACATACATGGCGTCACCTTGTTGAACCCTTTCCTTGAGGATAAGCAGACGGGGGTCATCATATTGACACTCACTGATTCGATCATAAAGAGAAGACCTAGGGACCACACAAGCCAATACCTGACTCGGCTTAGAAATATCCAATTTGATGAACTGGCTAACTAAGTCCTGAACATCCAACCCCAATGGCCTCTCTACTGCTGGAAAATATGCTAAGCTCCCCAAACTCTCCGCCCGACGACTCAAGGCATCTGCCACCATATTGGCCTTCCCGGGATGGTACAAAATGGTGATATCATAGTCCTTAAGAAGCTCCAACCACCTCCGTTGATGCAGGTTGAGGTCCTTCTGCTTGAACAGATGGTGCAAACTCCGATGACCAGTGTAAATCTCGCAATAAACACCGTACAAATAGTGCCACCAAATCTTCAAGGCGCGACAAAGCTGCTAACTCAAGATCATGGACAAGATAGTTTTTCTCATGAGTCTTCAACTGGCGCAAAGCATAAGCAATCACTCTACCATCCTACATCAGAACACACCCAATACCGATCCGCGAAGAATCACAATACACTGTGTAAGAACCAGAAGCTGATGGCAGAACTAGATTTGCAGTCGTGGTCAAAGCAGTCTTGAGCTTTTGAAAGCTCTCCTCGTACTCATCCGACCACCTTAATGGAGCACCTTTTTGGGTCAATTTTGTCAAGGGTGATGCAACAGATGAGAAACCCTCCACAAAACGACGGTAATAGGCCCCTAAATAAAGAAAGCTCTGAATCTCCGTGGATGAGGACGGTCTAGGCCAACTCTGCACTGCCTCTATCTTCTTCGGATCCACCTGAATACCCTCACTAGACACCACGTGCCCTAGGATCGCCACTAAACTGAGCCAAAACTCATACTTGGTGAAATTTACATAAAGTTTCTCCTCCCTCAACCGTTGTAACACAATCCTCAGATGCTGAGCATACTCCTCCTGGCTACGAGAGTACACCAGGATGTCGTCAATGAATAAAATAACGAACGAGTCAAGATAAGGATGAAACACACTATTCATCAAATGTGTGAACATTGTTGGGGCGTTCTTCAACCCAAAAGACATCACAAGGAACTCATAATGGCCATATCGGGTCCTGAAGGTTGTCTTATGAATACCTGAGTCCCGAATCGTCAGTTGGTGATACCCTGACCTCAAATCAATCTTGGAGAACACCTTTGCTCCCTGAAGCTAGTCAAATAGATCATTAATATGTGGCAAAGGATACTTGTTCTTGACTGTGACCTCGTTCAACTGCCTGTAATCAATGCATATTCTCATAGTACCATCCTTCTTCTTTACAAATAGAACTGGTTCACCCCAAGGTGACATGCTAGCCCGAATAAACCCCTTATTAAGGAGTTCCTGAAGTTGTTCCTTCAACTCCTTCAACTCCGCCAGTTCCATACGATACGGTGGAATAGAAATGGGCTGAGTGCCCGGCATCAAATCAATACCGAAGTCAATATCCCTGTCAGGCGCCATGCCGGCAGGTCTGCAGGAAACACATCTAGAAAATCATGCACCACCGGAACATATCAATAGCTGGGGCCTCTGCCTAGCATCCCTCACAAAGGCCAAAAAAGAAAGACAACCCTTCTCAACCATCCGCTGAGCCTTCAAGTATGAAATCACTCTACTGGGAACATAGTCTATAGAACCGCTCCACTCAACACTCGGCAACCCTGACATCGCCAACGTCACGGTCTTAGTGTGACAATCTAGAACAGCATAACATGTAGACAGCCAAGCCATACCCAAAATCATGTCAAAATCGACCATACTAACCAACAAAAGATCTACTCTGGTCTTCAAAACCCCTATAGTCACCACACATGACCGATATACACTGCCCACAATAATAGCATCGCCCACAGGAGTAGACACATGAACAGATGAAACTAGAGACTCACAGAGCATATCCAGAAAATGAGCTAAATATGAGGAAACATATGACTAAGTGGAACCAGGGTCAAATATACATAGGCATCTCTGCGGAAAACTGAGACAATACATGTAATCACAGCATCCAAAGCAATGGCATCTGGTCTGGCAGGGAGGGCATAGAAACGGGCATGGCCACCCCTTGATCAGCCTCCCCCTCTCGGGCGACCCCTAGCTGACTGAGCTCTACACCGAGCTGGCTGAGCGAGTGGTAAAAGAATTGGTGTTGATGTCATAGACTTGCTCCTCTGTGGAGCTGGACCTCCCACTAGACGGGGATACTATCTCCTCATGTGACCAAACTCTCCGCACTCATAGAAACTCCCCGGTGCTGGTGCTAGGGACTGAAGGGAGCCCCGAGCACCGGGATAACTGGTAGAAGGACCTGGCATAGACAAACCCTAACCCGATGGAGCACGGGACGAACTCTGAACTGGGAGGGAACTGAGAGATGAATGGCCATGCTGATAACTGTGTGAACCATGGCCAGATGTTGTACCACGGTGAACTGGGTGAGCCGTCTAAGAATGTCTGAAAGGGCTACCTCTACTGTGATGGAACTGGCCTCCAGAAGGAGCACCGCTAAATCCACCATGTCCACAAGGCCTCTTGGCGTCCCTCTCAACCCTCTTCTGATTGTGAAACCTCTCAATCTGATGAGTAATGTCGACAACCCCATCAAAAGTAACACCAAACACTCTCTCTCTAGTCATAATAAATCGCGGCTGAAAAGTGGCCATCTATGAACCTCCCGATCCTCTCTCTGTCTATTTGAACCAACTAGATAACATGACGGTCGAACTTTGATAATCGTATCTCATACTACGTCATACACATATCACCCTGATGAAGTTGCTCAAATTGTCTGCGCAGCTCCTCTCTACGGGACTGAGGTATAAACTTCTCCAGAAAAAGACCGGAGAACTACTGCCAGGTAAGGGGTGTTGCACCGACTGGCCTACGCGTCTCGTAAGCTTCCCTAGAGAACTGAAAAGAAGTGAACGAGACCCCTCTAGTCCCAAGAATACCTGCTGTACAGAGTATCCTCTGGCACCTGTCCAAGAAGCCATGTTCATCCTCTCCTTATGTATCACTGAAAGATGGAGGCTGGAGCCTCCCAAACCTCTCCAATCGATGTTGCTCATCATTGTGCATGACAGGAACCTCATAGTCCTGAGCAGCTGCAATCTGCTGGGCTAGAGATGTCCCCGGTGTCTGGAGTCCCTGTACTACCTGCTTTGGTGTGCGGGTGGAAGGAGTCTGAGAACCTCCTCCGGCCTTAGAAGTGGTTGTTGCAACTGGAACAGAGACCGCTTGAGCAAGACTGGTGCACACGGTCAGAATCTGAGCTAAGGCCTTCTGAAGACCAAGAATCACGATGGGCACAGGTGGTGCCTGAGCTGGTCCCACAGGCTCATCCACAACTGGAGCTTGCTCCTAAACTGGGGCAACTGGTGGATTAGCAGGTGCTTCCCTGGCTACTGTGCGAGCTTCACCTCTTCCCCTACTACGGCCTCTACCACGACTATGGCCTCTCGCGGCCATGGCTAGTGGTACTAGTGGTTGTCCATCTTGCCCCGTAGTACGCATCCTTATCATCGCTGAGAGAATAGAACAACAGAAATTTAGTTACCAGAATCAAACGATTTGCACGTCAAAAATTCAAGAATGTGAAATTTCCTAAGGGTTCGGAAATCTCTCAAATATAAGTACAGACGTCTCTTTACCGACCAACAAGACTCTACTAAACATGCTCATGACTCGTGAGACCTATGTAATTTGTGCTCTAACAACTTGTCACAACCCAAAAATCTAACCTGTCGTGATGGCACCTATCGATGGTACTAGGAAAGCCGATTTTAAAAATACTTCAACATTACATAAAAAGATAAATCAAAATCTTTTCATAACAGGATTTTCATAAAAAGGGAGTTGAACTCAAAGATATAATGCGGGAATATAGCTCCAAGTAAGCAAACTATATCATAGATACGAAAGTTTTCCTACAAAAGGGCTGGCTATTGCCAAGCTACACTAATAGTTAATTTGCTTGTAGTCGCAACAGTTTTCCTACCAAAGGGGTTGGCTTCAACAACCCATAAGGGACGGCTTGCCAATCTACACACTTGGAAAACTGTTGTACTACATNTGATCCTACAACTACTACAAGACCTCCTTTATATAGGACTAGGAGGTTATTACAAGACAAACTTTCATTAAAATAAACCTATATGACATGGCAAACCTATCTACAAGTGGGCCCCTTTTTACATGTGAAGGACCTTTAGGCAAAGCCACTAAAAATTACTAAAAACATGTGAAACAGGTGAGATACACATGGTTTAGCATGTGAAAGTTTGTGGGAACATATAAAAGCATGTGAAAATAGTGTGTTGCATGTGATGGGACATATGGAGGCATGTGGAAGCATGTGAAAGTGGGACCCAGATGGTTTGGAAGGATGTGGAATTTTGTCTTGGCATGGGGAGATGATTTTTTAGGGTTTTTTGGTAGGTAATGTGGGATTATGGTGAGATTAACAAGGATGATTATCTTCCATTGATTTTCTGGTTTGTCTTCTAGGCATCTTTTCATAGATCTTGTGTAGTAATGCCTGGAACTCGACAGTTCTTCTTCTCTATGTTCCTTCTCTTTTGGATTAAGGGATTTGATCCACAACCTTAATCTAGAGATGTCTTGAGTGATTTTTTCCCGGATGATTTCATACGGAGTTTGATATTCCTTTGCTGCTTCTCGGACTTTTTCCCAGTAAGGATGAGTGCTGGTATAATTCCAGGACTTTTTCTCTCGGGATGCACCTATTTTACTGGAAGATAATTCTTTGTACTTCACTATATTCTTCTTCCATGGATAAAATGGACACAGGAAATTTCCACCAGAATGACGACTCTGCTTGTGCCTGGACTTTTCCGTTAATAATCTTCATTGGCCTGTGAAACATGAATACGTTTGCATTGTAGGAATCATTGAAATATTTTATCCAATATCTTCTAGGCTTGAACCATAATAGGAACACTTTAAGAGCTGGTTCAATGTTGTCAAAATCTTTGAAGACATTGCACTTGAATTCCATGAAAATGTAGTACTGATGGCACATGTACCAGAAAAACCATAATAATTCTTGTGGAAAATCCTTCGCTTGAGCTATGAATATATGGCAGAAAGGATATTCTGGATTGACCCCATATGGTTTGAGAATTGATCCTCCGTGTTGCCGGAAAACTTGAAGCTCATAATAAGTCCTTCTTTCCATAATAATTGACGGATCAAAAGGATCCATGAGGTTGAACAACTCTGGTGGATGATCTGTTGGCTTCAATGGACTTGTTCTCGATATATTTGAGAACATGAAAATCTGATTGGTTAGGTTTTGGTTAGGCTTCAGTTTTGCCGAGGAAAATCTCCTTGAAAATTCTTCTGGCCGAGATAGAAAATCTGCGAGAATATTATCCTTTCCTTTGAGGTGCTTGACTTGGAACTTGTATGGAGAGAACCATTGAGCCCACCTGAGAATTTGCGGATTGGGAATAATTTTTGCATTCAACTGGATCATCTTTGGGAAAGCCTTCATATCCATTTCTATCAGAAATTCTGTGTGAATCAGGAAAAAGTTGAATTTCTTGATTCCATTTTTTACTGCAAGTATTTCCTTGAATGTGGAGTGATAATGTTGCTCCGCCTCTTTGAACCTTCCGCTGGAATTTCCGCATATTTTTCTCTGGCCATCTTTTTCTTCAAATAGAACGGCACTCCAGTATTCATTGTTGGCATCAGTTTGCAGTATTTTCTTACCGTCTGAAGGGATGTATATGGACTTGACATTTTTTGAAATCTCCTTTATTTCCCTGACTACTTCATCTTGCTTCTTTCCCCATGATGGAGCATTTTTCTTGAGCATGTCTGTAAGTGGAGAAATGTATGTAGGAATATTTGGTATGAAATCTCTCACATAATTTACTATACCCAAGAACTCTTGGATCAATTTTGTTGTGAAGCTGGTATCTGGAAACTTGAGCAGTTCTTGACATATATGTGGCCCTGGACTATATGCACCTTGGATAAAATGCATTCCAAGAAAATCAATCTCCTTCTATGCAAGAACCATCTTTTTTGCTGAAAGCATGATCCCGTATTATCAATGCCTCAAACTGACGAAGCAAAATAACATGTTCCTCCAATGTATTGCTAAATAACAGGATGTCATCAATGTAAACCAAGGAGGTATGGAGGATGGGCTGGAATAANCCATTGGAAGTGATGATCGGGGATGCAAAAACCAGTTTTGGGTCTTTCTTCAGGGTGAATTCCCAATTTCCAAAATCCAAATTTTAAATCAAACTTGGAAAAATATTTGGCCTTGGCTAAGTGGGAGAAAATAGAGTTTATTTGGAATAGGGAATTTATCATCTTGGAGGAAATGGTTAAGTGGCTGGTAATTAATGACTAACCTGAGTTTTCCTCTTGTTTGCTTAGCTCTTTTATTGACATAGATGTTTCGCATGCCCACTGTGAATCGGATGGCTCTATTAGATCAAATTCTAGAAGTTCTTCACATTCTTTCTTTGCAAGCTGGAGATGATCTGGATTCATGCCTGAATGACTTGCTTTTGTTGGATTGATGTTTTCATTCTTCTTGAAAGGGAGCTTGATGAAAAATTCTTCATTTTTCCATAACGGGCTTTTCTCTTTCTTCATGAAATCCTTGTGGGATTCTGCACATGAATGCTCAATGAGATTTTGCTCAATCTCCTTGATTTGTTCATTGTTGGTGATTTGGAATAGCCTTGGAATATCAGAATAAGGTTTAAATGCTTCTTAAAATATATCCCGTGAGCCTTGACCTGGAGTTGATCTTTGAGTTGTTTGTAAATGTCGAATCCAACAATAAGATCTTTTCCTGGTACATCAGATCCTATCAGCTTGGCCCTGTACTTCAATCCTGGAAAGAACTCGATTGTGACCGGATGCTTTGTGATGACAGTGGTAGTCAGAATTCCATTTGATGCAGTGTTGAAATCCTTAAAGTGCGGCA
>ML387837.1:79975-148030 GCA_005239525.1 Nicotiana knightiana | reverse complement strand
TATTGTGTTATCAATGCCTCAAACTGACGAAGCAAAATGACATGTTCCTCCAATGTATTGCTAAATAGCAGGATGTCATCAATGTAGACCAAAGAGGTATGGAGGATGGGTTGGAATATTTTTATCATGGCTTTTTGGAATAATGAGGGTGCAGTCTTTAATCCGAAGGGCATGACCTTCCATTGGAAGTGATGATCGGGGATGCAAAAACCAGTTTTGGGTCTTTCTTCAGGGTGAATTCCCAATTGCCAAAATCCAGATTTTAAATCAAACTTGGAAAAATATTTGGCCTTGGCTAAGTGGGAGAAAAGAGTGAGTTTATTTGGAATAGGGAATTTATCATCTTGGAGGAAATGGTTAAGTGGCTGGTAATTAATGACTAACCTGAGTTTTCCTCTTGTTTGCTCAGCTCTTTTATTGACATAGAATGCTTCGCATGCCCACTGTGAATCGGATGGCTCTATTAGATCAAATTCCAAAAGTTCTTCACATTCTTTCTTTGCAAGCTGGAGATGATCTGGATTCATGCCTGAATGACTTGCTTTTGTTGGATTGATGTTTTCATTCTTCTTGAAAGGGAGCTTGATGAAAAATTCTTCATTTTTCCATAACGGGCTTTTCTCTTTCTTCATGAAATCCTTGTGGGATTCAGCACATGAATGCTCAATGAGATTTTGCTCAATCTCCTTGATTTGTTCGTCGTTGGTGATTTGGAATAGCCTTGGAATATCGGAATATGGTTTGAACTGCTTCTTAAAAGCTATTCCGTGAGCCTTGATCTGGAGTTGATCTTTGAGTTGTCTGTAAATGTCGAATCCAACAATAAGATCTTTTCCTGGTACATCAGATCCTATAAGCTTGGCCCTGTACTTCAATCCTGGAAAGAACTCGATTGTGACCGGATGCTTTGTGATGACAGTGGTAGTCAGAATTCCATTTGATGCAGTGTTGAAATCCTTAAAGTGCGGCATCCATTGGTTTTCAGGAAGTACAGCAGGATTTATGAGTGAGGAAGCAGCTCCAGTGTCGATGAAAGCAATAACTCGAATCGGTCGATCCCATTTGGATGAATAGACTTTAACTTCTACTTGAGGAACGACTGCAAGAGCATTGATCTCCTCTCGGGCTTCGATCTCTGGTTCTGAAATTTGATAGTTATCATTGCCTTGATATTCATAGATATCCAGAGAGAAAAAAGTTTCTTCACTAGGTTTATCATCCACAGAGAATATAGATTCAAGGTCCTCCTCTTTTCCGAGATGTATGCCAGTGTAATCTTCAATTTCTTGAAGGAGTTTAACAGATCTTCTTGATTGAGGACAGTTTTTTGCGAAATGTCCAATCTTGTGGCAAATAAAGCATCTGTTCTTCCTGTGGAAATTTTCCTGCCTTCTACGTCTGAAATATTTTGTGCGTCTCTTGGACCTTGGTTTTCCATCTGGAATTCTTGGCCATCTGAAACTCCTGAATCCTTTGTGTCGCCTAGATGTTTTGCAAGAACATCCTGATCCAGTGATCAGGTCGGATCTGCGACATGCTTTGTCAAGCACTGGATTGTGTTGGATAATTTGTTTTAGGCCTAAGCGCTTTGTGCAAATGTCCTCCAGTGCTACAAAAATAGCTTGTCTAATGTAGCCGACTTGTGGGACTGTTATTGATTGAAACTTTTCTTCAATGATGGTCATGGTTCGGCTTGCTAACATCTTTGGAAGGGAAGAAACAAAGGCTTGCTTTAGGTTGATGTCTCCACTGATTTCAAAGTATATCTTTTCCATTTTTTGAAAATGACTGTCAATGTCATTTCTTTCGAGTGACACACACTTCATCTGGAAGAGTTGTCTTCGCATTCTCTCATGTCTTTGGCTAGTATCTCCGCAGAAAACTTCATGTAGGATTCTGATGTTGAAGGCAAAATCCTGGGATGTAAGAAAAGTATTTTTATCTTGAATCCCAAGTGAATTCCACCAATCCCTAAGGATTCCTGAGAACCGTGAAGTTAGTTCTGACAGGATGATATACTTTTCTCGTTCCACCAAATTTTTGGTCACCATCCAAGTATAGAAGTCTTGGATTCTATTAGGCCATTTTGAAACTTTGACGTCGTCTAAGGTGAAAATGTAGAAGCCAGTTCCAACTGGTTTTGACGCCATGGGTTCCTGTCTTCTTTCTGGTATCGGTTCACCTGTCATGCCTTCTCGTTCCTCCTCTACTTCAGATATTTCTGGATCTCTTGGTTGACTCACAAATATCGGGGGATCATCTTCTTCGGAAGAGTTTTTTGTGGAATCATTGCTTGATTGAGAGCTTTCTGCCATTGTATCATGGTCAGAGGAATTTAGAGATTCTGACCATGTAGTATCTCCTTCTAACATGTTTCTTGGCTGGGAGACATAGAAGTCCGGAATCTTCTGATCAGAAATCATTAGATTTTCAGGGTTGGACCCCTTTGAACTTTCTCCTTGGTCTCGCCTTTTCTTTGTTTGTTTCTTTGCTGCAAGATTATCTTTCCTTTCCCAAACCATTTTTGCAATATCAAATTCAGTTTCTTCTTCTAAGGGTTGGGTGAAAGAGATAGGATGGTGTGAGGTAGTAGGAAAAGTAGAAAAGGTGTTGTCCATTTTTGGTGGGGAATATGCTTGTGTTGACATGGGGTAGAAGGTAGGTTTTGAAGAGAAAAGTGGGGTTTTTTGTGACTCAAAACGATCATTTCTCAAAAGTTGGATCTGTTCCTTAAGTGAAATCGTCTCTTTTTGTTGTTGTTGAAAGAACTGGAAAAGTGAAGTTCCTGGCGGACAAATCTCATATTGTAAATTTGCCAATCTTAGCTCCAAGGCTTTGATTAGTCCTGCATGCTGAGACGATGTCTGCTCCACCTTTTTCTCAATTGTTTCTATTTTGCTCATTAACTTGTTTTGTGTATGGGCCATGTTTTTTATGGTGTTGCCAATATTATTGAGCACTTTGGTTTGGCAGATGGAATTTTTGATTGCCAGTTCATTGTCGCCTCGATGTCACTTGTTGGGGGTTTTTCTCCAGTAGGTAGTACTATGTTTTTCTTGGGGATTTTTAGAGCATGGCTGATACCTTCTTTTTCAAAAGGTTGGAGTGGAGGAAAATCATGGGTATGGATGGAACTTGAAGGGCTCATCATGAATATTTGTGGGTGTGTGGATTTTTGGGTTGATGGAGTTTTAGGTTTAGGTGGTTTTTTGGATTCTGGGGTGATTTCACTATCTTCCCAACTTGGAGTGAAGTTTTCTGGTAATTTTTGCCATTCTTGGGGTTTGTAGCTGACAAGAAATTCATATTTACCTGGACGGCTCAATGAACCAATTGAAGGGTCTTTATTTTCATATGTGGCTCAGAATTGCTTTTCAGTAGCTTTCCCCTTTTTCTTGGATTTTTGTTATGGCTTGTTGAGGCCAAATCTTTTCCAGTGACGCTGGTGGTGTTCATCATATTCTCCAATTGGATCTTCCAAACAATCTTGGCAATCGCAATCGAGATCCCAAGGGCAGTGTCCCGTAAAGGGACATTTGTACCACCAAACTCTTTTGCCTTCTTTGTCGAAATGTTGACATCAGTCATGTTCTTCCATGATGGTTTGTATATTCCAGAAAAATTCTCTTTCAGGGTCAGGGTCAAGATATTTGTCTGTGGGTTGGATCATTTGGCAAGAAAAGATGGTTTTATTTGGTTTTTTGAGATGGGAATGGTCAAAACTTATGGAAACGGTTTTATCATTTCTTTGGGTAAAACTTGGCTCACCAAATTGTAGAGGTTCTTCTGGTTCCCTTAACTTTTCATAATTTGTGATCCAGGAATCAGGAAGAATTTTGACAAGCTCATCTCTGGAAATTTGTCTGGGTATTTGGGTGCACATGGTGTTTCCTTTGGTAGCATCAATATTCAAGAGTAAAGCATTTTCTCCTCCGGGAAGGCATAGATCCATGGCATGATTTTGGACCCGCCACGCCATTTGGTGATGAAGAGTGGCTTGGATAGAATCTTTGGCTTGTGGGGCACCTTGAATTTGGACTTGGATTTTTAGTGCTTCGGTTAAGTATGGATCAAAAAGGGACATGTTGAAATTTGGGAAAATAGTTATGAAGACAGTTCCTGCATTTAAGGTAACTTCCGCAGTACCCAAATTTGCATGTTGGTACTCCAAGTATCTTGTATCTAGAAGAGAAAGTCGGGCAACAACAGGTTGACCTTTTCTTCCATGATAAGTGAGAGCAATTCGGATAGCACCAAAATGGATATGGGTGAAACCATGATCTCTCCATTGTCTGGGAAAATCATCTGGGATTTGGAGGGTAATAAACTGTTCCTCTCGAGTAGCAAGAATAGGATGCTGGTCAAGTTTTGAGGCAGCAACATATTCTTTGACTCCTTTTGGTTTGTGTTGGACTAAGGAACGGATTTGGGTCCATGGTGCAAATGATTTTTTGGCAAAAGCTGAGTAAGGGTTTATTAGGGGCAGTTCAGTGGAAGATACTTTCTGTTCATCGGGTAGGATATCAACTTCATAAAGGTAATCATATTTTTTGGACAAGGTTTTATATAGAGTAGGAGACATATTCATTTTTGCTAGGGAAGAGGATGATGGAAACGACTCAGACATATTTAGCAAATTGTTCCTCCCTCCGAAAGGATGGGCTGGCTCTGATACCAGAGTCAGATGAACAGAGCAAGAGACTCCAAGTAAGCAAACTATATCATAGATATGAAAGTTTTCCTACAAAAGGGCTGGCTATTGCCAAGCTACACTAACAGTTAATTTGCTTGTAGTCGCAACACCAAGTCATGAGCATCTAGATAGACAGTCTAATAAAAACAGTGTCTACAAGAGTCTTTGTCTAAGTATCAATACAGAAAGGAAAAATAGCATAGAAGGAGAGACAGGGTCTGCGGACACCGGCAACTACCTCGTAAGTCTCCGATACTCGATTGCGCACGAACTCAACGACCTCCGTGACCGTACACACCTAGATTTGCACATGAAGTGCAGGGTATAGCATGCGTACAACCAACTCAGCAAGTAACAGAAATAAATAAGGAACTGAGAAGCGGTGACGAGCTAAACAAATACCATTCATTTCAGTAATTTCAACAATGAAAGTAGACAAGAGTAAATTCTGGCAATATATATCAAGTTAGCTACATATTTACTGAGTTAAAGTAAACCAGGCATAAAAACTTCCAGAAGCTCAAACAGTAACATGAATCAACTATGTATAGCAACAAAGCAAGAAAAATACAACCTCTCAGGGTCATAGCCCCTCAAGCCCTCAATACACACACACTCAATAGGTACCGGCGCTCACTAGGGGTGTACAGACTCCAGAGGGGTTCCTTCATCCCAATCTCTATATCACTGCGGCGTGCAGCCTGATCCAATCTCATGACGGCATTCAACCCGATCCGCAATCCATAAATAGCCATAAGGTTCATTGTGGCATGCAACCCGATCCATATACATTCAGCCCTCAGGCTCGTTGCGGCATGTAACCTAATCCTTATACCTCACATAGCTCACAACTCGGCACTCAGAACCTATCTCAGTCACTAACCTCTCCAGCCTCTCAGGCTCACAGAAATCATACAATTCAGCCCAAACATAGAAATAATAACAAGTATTAAAAGGAAACAAGAGGGAATGAAGGTATGACACACAAGAAAGACTATGACTGCGTACAAGACAACAATTAGCAGTCAATTCAACAAGTATACGACCGTTGCAGGTCCAAACAGTGATATCATAGGGCCTAACCATGGTTTCTAACATGAATGGCAATCAAATTGCTAGAAGACAAGGAAAACATGTAAGCAACAATAGGCTATTCGACTTTACAGTCTCACGGGACAGACCAAGTCACACTCCCTCATGATGCACGCTCACACGCCCGTCACCTAGCATGTGTGTCACCTCTAAATAGCCACATCATACCAAATTTCGGGGTTTCATACCCTCAAGACCAGATTTAATACTGTTACTTACCTCAACTGCTCAGAAATCCTACTCCGAAATTCCCTTGCCCCTCGAATCAGTCTCCAAATGTGCCGAATCTAGCCACAAATAGTACGAGATAATTAATATAGGCTAAAGGAATCAATTCCACAAGGAAATTACTAAATTATATCCCAAAATCCAAAATCGACTCAAACCCGACCCCCGGGCCCACGTCTCGAAATCTGACAAAAGGAACCAAACTCGAAAGCCCACTCACTCACGAGTCTAATCATACTAAATTAATCAAAATTTTAGGTTATCCAAATCCCCAAAATCCACTCTCAAGATCTCAAGTCCTAAACCCCTAAGTTTCTAACTCAAATCCCTAATTAGATGATGAAAATAGCAATAGATTCATGAAATTTAGTCCAGTCGGGATAGAATCACTTACCCCAACGATTTCCTTGAAGAATCCTCGAAAAATTGCCTCACATCGAGCTCTCAAGCCCCAAAATCGAAAATGGGATTCAAACCCTCGAAGTTGATATTTTCTACCCAGCAATTCCGCACCTGCGGACCTTCTATCGCATCTGCGATGCCGCACCTGTAGAAATTCTATCACAGGTGTGGATTCAACTTAAAATCCCAAGCTCCACTTCTGCGGTCAGGTGGTCACACCTGCATGTGCACACATGCGGGCCCTAGCTCGCTTCTGCGATCCTTCCCATTCCAGGCCACTTCCGCTTGTGCGCTTCCTCTTCCGCATCTGCAGATGCGCTCCCCTTCTCACACATGCGCTGCCTATCCAGCCTAGCCTTTCCCGCATCTGCATCCTCCTCTTCGCTTCTGCGGGTCCGCACCTGCAGACTCCCCACCGCAGGTGTGAAACACCGGAACACCAGAAAACTCAGAAACTTTCTAACTCAAAAACTTGGTCTATTAACCATCCGAAATCAACCTGAGTCCCCCGGGACCTCAACCAAACATACCAATAATTCATATAGCCCATTACAAACTTATTTGAACCCTCAAATCACCCCAAACAACATCAAAACACAGATTACAGACGGATTCAAGTCTAATGAAATTCTAACCTTCCAAATTCTCCAAACGACTCCGAAACCTATCAAACCACGTCCGATTGACCTCAAATTTTGAACACAAGTCAGAAATGACACCACAAACCTACTTCAATTTCCGAAAATCCAGTCCGACTGCGATATCAAAATTTCACTACCGGCCAAATTGGCCAAAATTTTAACTTTCACCAAGTCAAGCCTAATTCTACTACAAACCTCCAAATCGCATTTTAGACGCGCTCCTAAGTCCAAAATCACCTAACGGAGCTAATAGAACCATTAAAATTCAAATCCGAGGTTGTTTACATATAAGTCGACATTCGGTCGACATTTCTAACGTAAGCTTTCAATTAACAGACTAAGTGTCTCAATTCACTTCGAACTCACTTTGGACCCGACTAACCAACCCCGTAAGACATATAAAAGCTATAGAGCACAAAAGAAGCATAAATTAGGAAAACGGGACTACACTCTCGAGACAACCGACGGGTCGTTGCATGATTGGTCATCGCATGATTGCAAATGCAGACAAACTCCCTCTAGTCCCCATCGCAAAAGTGAAGACTTGTTCGCAAATGCAAACCCCAGCTACTATTCGTAAATGCGAGGAAATAGCTTGCAAATGCGAGCCTGATAGGAATTCTGCCATGTCACAAATGCGAAGCCTGACCTCGCAATTGCGAGGTCTGAGGCCTGCACCAGAAACTGAAAAACACCAACTATTTTCTAAGTCCAAATTCACTCTATAGCCTATTCAAAACTCACTCGAGCCCTCAAGACTCCAAACCAAATATGCACACAAGTCTACTAACATCATCCGAACTTGCTCGCGCGATCAAATTGCCAAAATAACACCTAGAACTATGAAACGAACACCAAAATCAAATGAAATTTTGAATGAAACTTAAGAACTTCTATTTTAACAATCGGACGTTCGAATCACGTCAAACTAACTCCTTTTTTCATCAAATCATGCAGACAAGTCACAAATATAGTAATGGACCTATACCGAGTTCTGGAACAAAAATACAGACCCGGTATCAACTAAGTTAAATATTGGTCCAACCATGAAATTCATTAAGCCTTTAGGGAACTCCGAATTTGGTTCCGGATATACGCCCAGGTCCCAAATCATGATACGGACCCACTGGGATCGTCAAAATAAGGATTAGGGTCTGTTTGCTCAAAACATTGACCGAAGTCAACCCAAATAGATTTTTAAAGCAAAAATTCATGTTTTATCAATTTGTAACATAAAAACTTTCAGAAAAAATACTCGGGCTGCGCGCGCAAATCGAGAAGGCTTAAAGAAGCTATTGGAAGCTTCGAAACACAGAATTAAGATTTAAAACTCTAGATGACCTATCGGGTCATCACAGCTCTTGAATGTTTAAACCGATTGATGTATCACCTAAAGGATAGTAACACTGCCCAATATAAGAGAGATCTCGTGCCACGACCCAAATTCCAACTCAGGTCGTGATGGTGCCCAATACCGGAGTCGGGCAAGCCAACATCAATTACTAGCGAGATTTATTTACTTATTTAAATATTTAAGTGTTTGACAAGTTTTTGATTTAGAAATCATTTAAAGAAAATATTCAAGTTATGCAATTTGATTAAATGAACTCAAAAGATCATAAGCCAATATGTGTAGTGTAACCAAAAATATTAGAAAACCAACTACGCGTGCCAAGACCTAGTGTCACAAGTCCACAGGCGACTAGTGAAATATACAAGTAGACAAAATAATATACAATTGTCTGGAGGGGGTAGCCAAAATATCCAAAATAATAGAAACACCACAGTGCTGCTGATGAATGCCGGAAAGAGCAGCTTACCGTGTGGTCTAGCCCAGTAAGTACTCTCAAGATCGCGCTCCGGTATGATAACCAGATGTACCAGCCTCAGGACCTGTACAATTAAGTACAGAAGCGTAGCATGAGTACATATAAACAAATATGTACCTAGTGAGTATCCCGTCTAAACTCGAAGAAGTAGTGACGAGAGGTAGACGTATTACTCACTAGGGTCCTTAGCAATAATATAATTAAACAGGCTTAATCAGGATTAACAATTATGTAAATCGAAAAGACATGGAATATCAAGTATATGAACTACCACCTACCGCAAGTGTCAAATAACAACATTAATACAAGTCCAAAACCCCTACCACATAGAACAATTCATTTGACACTATTAATAAGACTCTCAGTCAAATACATAGCATATAGTATGCCGAGGCGTACGAACGAAGC
The DNA here is from genome assembly GCA_005239525.1 of Nicotiana knightiana. NCBI lineage: Eukaryota > Viridiplantae > Streptophyta > Magnoliopsida > Solanales > Solanaceae > Nicotiana > Nicotiana knightiana. The sequence goes on along the minus strand of ML387837.1, from coordinate 138,737 downwards.
GACGCGACAATTTAAATGTCCACTGCCAAAGGGTGGAACTGCTCGAACCATAGATGCATCTATTACCCCGCTCGCGAATCGATCGTGCGACGCGGTTGACATAATATAAGGCTACCCCGCTCACAGATCATACATGCGATACGGGTGCTCTTATACATACACAGAGTTTATCAGGAATTTCAGGGAATATATAGTTCACACTTAGAAAACAAAAAAAATCATAGCAACAGCAAGAATTAATATGACCTTTCATTTTTCTCATGCTAGTTTCAAGGATAATAATCGACTAGAAATACATGCAGGGATACAAGTAAGACACATAAGCATGATTGTGAGTCCTAAAGACTACCCGACATAACATAGTAGTAGCTACGCATGGACTCTCATCACTTCGTGCGTGCGTGTGTAGCCCCTGCAAATAAGGACAATTCAATCATTTATGATTACCTATGGGGACAATTCCCTCTTACAAGGTTAGAAAGAAGACTCACCTCGCGTAGAACCTACTTTCCGGGTCAAGAACGCACCTGAACCTCAAAGCTCTACACCCGACGACTCGAAACTAGTCAAATATTATATAAATACGTCAATATACACTTAAAAGTATGAAATTCTCTTACTAGCTTAGCCAATTTATCTTTCGTGAAGATATCCCAAAATGCACCCCCGGGCCTACATGCTCGGATCCCCGAAACTTTTGAAGAAAATACTCACCCATAGCCTAAGGGTCATTAATATATAGTTTTTACATGATTTCATGGTAGAAAAGTGGTAAAATTCCCCAAAATTCATCAACCCTAGGGTTTTCACCCTAACCCCTTTGATTTACACTAATTAGGTGTTAATATATCTAAGATTTAGTGTAATAATCTAACATTTAAATGGAAATTACTTACCTTTTTGTAGCTAGGCCGAAAACCCTCTTGAAAGCTCTCAAAATCGTCAATGGAGGAGAAGAAAGTGGTGAAAAATGGTTAAGTCCCGACTTAAATGGGCTTACTGCCTCCAGTGATTTTGCACCTGGGGCTCGAGGACCGCACCTGCGGTCCCGCACCTGCGAGCCATTGGTCGCACCTGTGGACTTTGGCAAGAAACCTGGGGATCGCACCTGTGGTTGGTTTTCCGCACCAGCAGACCCGCTCCTACGGAGAAGGGTCCGCACCTGCGATGGTAGGATTCTCCCCAGGGAGTCGCACCTGCGAGGTCTCGACCGCAGGAGCGGTCTCGCACCTGCGATCTAGGCAACCCCACATGCGGTCACACCAGACCTGGTGCACCAGCAGCTGATACTGCTGGTTTGTTTTGGCCCCGTTTGGTGTCTGAGAGGCACCTGGGCCCACCTGAACCCCAGTACACTTATACCAATAAGTCCTAAATCATATCACGGACTTGATCGAGCCTTCGGAACACCCAAAACCACGCTAAAACTCAAAATCACTCCTCAAAACCCCTAGAATCAAACTTAAGAAATTTCAAGTTCTAGAATTCGGTTCCAATGCGCTGAACCAACCTATACTACTCGGAATGAACCCAAATTTTGCAAGCAAGTCATAGATGACATAACAGACCTATTCCCGGTCTCGAAATTCCATTCAGACCTTGATAGCTGAAAAATATGTTCCAAACCAAATTATGAACTTAAGGAAACTCTATTTCGCTATTTGGCGTCGAAACGCTCCCGGGTCATCCATAACCCATTCTAGACATACCCGCAAGTACGAAATCATCATACGAAGCTACTGGAATCGGCGAAACTCAATTTCTAGGTTATTTACTCCGAATGTTGACCAAAGTCAAACTTGGCCTTAAAAGCCAATCTTAAGGAACCAAGTGTTCCTATCTTACTCTATACACTTCCGAATCCCGAACCACCCATCCTCGCAAGTCATGAGTCACTAAAAACCGCTACGGGAAGTTTTATTTAGGGGAACGGGGTCCGAATACGCAAAACGACCGGTTGGGTCATTACATTCTCTACCTCTTAAACAAATGTTCGTCCTCGAACGGATCTAGAATCGTACTTGAAGTGCTGAAAGTGTGGATATCTGCTCCACATGTCCTCCTCGGACTCCCAAGTCGCCTCCTCAACTGGTTGGCCTCTCCACTGGACCTTCACCGCAGAAACCCTCTTGGACCTCAACCGGCGGTCCTGTCTGTCAATAATGGCAACTGGCTCCTCCTCGTAGCCCAAGCTCTCATCCAAATGAATAGTGTTGAAATCAACCACGTGAGAGAAGTCGGCGTGATATCTCCGGAGCATAGATACATGAAATATCGGATGGACTCCCAATAAGTGGGGAGGTAGAGAAAGCTCATAGGAAACCTCTCCAACACGCCTCAATACCTCGAAAGGACATATAAACCTCGGACTCAACTTGCCCTTCTTCCCGAATCTCATAATTCCTTCATCGGCGAAACCTTTAGCAGAACCTCATCTCCCTCCATAAATGACACATCACGTGCCCTCTGATCCGCGTAGCTCTTCTGTCTGGACTGTGCTGTGCGGAGCCTCTCTTGAATCAACTTCACCTTCTCTAAGGCATCTCTCACCAGGTCAATGCCATATAACTTAGCCTCGCCAGGCTCAAACCACCCGATAGGAGTACGACATCGCCGACAATATAAAGCCTCAAATGGAGCAATCTCAATGATGGACTGATAACTGTTATTGTAAGCAAACTTGGCCAAAGGCAAGAACTGGTCCCACTGACCCCCAAAGTCAATCACACATGCTCTGAGAATGTCCTCCAGTATATGAACCGTACGCTCCGACTGACCATCAGTCTGCGGATGAAATGATGTGTTGAGGTCTATCTGAGTACCCATGTCTCTGTGCAATGCTCTCTAGAAGTGCGAGGTGAACTGAGTACCTCGATCTGATATAATGGACACCGGCACACCATGCAACCGGACTATCTCTCGAATGTAAATCCGGGCTAGCCTCTCAGAAGTATAGGTAGTACACACCGGAATAAAATGCGCCGATTTGGTCAATCTAGCCAAATGACCCAAATCGCGTCAACCTTCCGCAAGGTCCGAGGCAACCCAACCACGAAGTTCATAGTGATGCGCTCCCACTTCCACTCAGGAGTGGGCATCTGCTGAAATAGGAATCCTAGCCTCTGATGCTCATACTTAACCTGCTGGCAGTTAAGACACTTAGACACATACTCCACAATGTCTTTCTTCATTCGCCTCCACCAGAAATGCTGCTTCAGATCATGATACATCTTCTTAACACCAGGATGAACAGAATGCCGCGAACTGTGTGCCTCCTCTAGAATCCTCTGCCTCAAGCTATCAACATTAGGAACACACAACCGATCCTGAAGTCTCAAAACACCATCCTCTCCAATAGTAACCTCCTTGGCACCACCCTGAACCACTGTCTCCCGTAGCTCTGCCAAGCGTGGATCATCATATTTTCGAGCCTTAATCTCCACCAATAATGAAGACTGAGCGACTACATGTTCAAGAACTCAACGAGGCTCCGAAAGATCTAACATAACCAAGCGATTAGCCAGGGACTGAATGTCCAAGGCTAGAGGTCTCTTCTCCGCTGCAATGAAAGCCAAACTACCCATACTCTTTGCGTTCCTGCTCAAAGCATCTGCTACTACATTCGCCTTACCCGAATGATACAGGATGGTGATATCATAATCCTTCAGCAACTCAAGCCACCTGTTCTGCCTCAAATTAAGATCCCTCTGCTTGAACAAGTGCTGCAAGCTGCGATGGTCAGTATAAACCTCACAAGACACCCCATACAAGTAATGCCTCCAAATCTTAAGAGCATGAATTTGCTGCCAACTCCTAATCGTGCACCGGATAATTCTTCTCATGAATCTTCAATTGGCGCGAAGCATAAGCAATAACTCTCCCTTCCTGCATCAACACACCCCCCCCCAAGCCAACACGTGAAGCGTCGCAATACATTGTATATATCTCAGAACCGGAAGGCAATACCAGAATTGGTGTTGAGGTCAATGTCGTCTTGAGCTTCTGAAATCTCTCCTCGCACTCGTCGGACCACCGGAATGGAGCATTATTCTGAGTCAATCTTGTCAATGGGGCTGCAATAGATGAAAAGCCCTCCACAAATCGCCGATAGTAGCCTGCTAGACCCAAGAAGCTCCTGATCTCTGTAGCTATAGTAGGACGTGGCCAACCCTGAACTGCCTCAATCTTCTTAGGATCAACCTTGATACCCTCTCCGTATACTACATGTCCCAAGAATGCCATGGAATCCAACCAAAACTCACACTTGGAGAACTTAGAATAAAGCTTTTGTTCTTGCAGAGCCTGGAGCACAACTCTCAAATGCTGCTCATGCTCTCCCAGGCTACGTGAGTAAATCAAGATGTCATCAATGAATACGATGACAAAAGAATCAATATACAGCCTGAACACCCTATTCATCAAATCCATAAATGTTGTTGGAGCATTAGTCAAGCCAAAGGACATCACCAGGAACTCATAGTGGCCATATCTCGTGCGAAAAGCAGTCTTCGGGACATCTGAGGCCCGAATCTTCAACTGATGATAGCTCGATCTCAAGTCTATCTTAGAAAACACCCTGGCACCTTGAAGTTGATCGAACAAATCATCAATGCACGGCAATGGGTACTTGTTTTTTATGGTGACCTTGTTCAGCTGGCAGTAATCAATACACATTCGCATGGACCCATCCTTCTTCTTCACAAATAGAACTGGGGCACCCCACGGTGATACACTCGGTCCGATAAACCCCTTAGCCAACAACTCCTCTAGCTGCTCCTTCAACTCCTTAGGAGCCATACGGTATGGGGGAATGGAAATAGGCTGAGTATTTGGAGCTAAATCAATGCAGAAATCAATATCATGATCCAGAGGCATGCCTGGGAGGTCTGAAGGGAATACATCAGCAAACTCTCAAACAACGGGCACTGAATCAATCATCGGAGACTCACCGGTGATGTCTCGCACGTAGGCAAGATACGCCAAACAACTCTTCTCGACCATATGTCGAGCCTTCAATAAGGAAATAACTCTACTGGTTGCACTAACCGAGGTACCTCTCCACTCCAACCTAGGCAACTCAGGCATGGCCAAAGTAACGTTCTTGGCATGGCAATCCAAGATGGCATGATGAGGGGATAGCCAATCCATGCCCAGGATAATCTCAAAATCAATCATATCGAGCAATAAGAGGTCCACTCTATTCTCGAACCCACAAAATGTGATCACGCAAGATCGATAAATCTGGTCTACCACTACAGATTTACCAACGGGAGTGGATACATATATAGGAGAACCCAAGGACTCACGAGGAGCATCCAAACAATAAGCAAACAAGGCTGACACATATGAATAAGTAGATCCTGGGTCAAATAGCACTGATGCCTCTCTACCACATACTGAAATAATACCTGTGATCATGGCATCTAAGGCCACTGCATCTGCTCGGGCCAGAATGGCGTAGAATCTGGCCGGAGTACCTGAAGACTGACCTTCGCTGGACTGAATATGAGCTAGCTGAGCTCCCCCTGTCTGGCCTCCACCTCTGGGACGACCTCTACCAGCCTGTCCTCCACCTCTAGGTGGACCGGGCGTCGGTGCTGGGAGTGCGAGCTGATAACTCTATTGAATAGCCTTGCCCTTAAGCCTGGGACAAGTCCTTCTTCAAATGGCCTGGATCCCCACACAAATAACACCTCACTGGAGGCATGGCTTGCTACCCTGAAGATGAACCCTAAATAGCTGGGGGACGATGAGAGCTCTCCGGCATAGCACTGAAATAAGGGCTAGGAGACCCCTGATGACCTGAATACCCACCAGAGGGACCCTGGTGGGCGGTAAGAACTCTCCGGCATGGTGCTGAAATAAGGTCTCAATAGAGCACCACGAGAAGGTGGTAGAGGGGCTGAATATGGAGGCTTGCTGGGCTGGCCTCTACCAAACTGACCTCTACCCTGGCTGGGGCACCTCTGAAATCTCCAGAAAATCTAGTTCTCTTGTCTTGCTGACCCTGCTCTCTGCTCCTCGGTCGGTAACCCTCAATCCGGTGAGCTATCTCGACCACAAGCTGATAAGGAGTACCCATCTCCACCTCTCGATCCATACTGGCCCTAATACCGGAGTGTAGCCCAGCTACAAACCTCCGCACTCTCTCAGCATCAATAGGAAGAATCATAAGGGCATGGCGGGACAGCTCTGAAAACTTGGCCTCGTAGTCTGCCACTAACATCTGCCCCTGCTCCAGTTGTTCGAACTGGTACCGCAGCTCTTCCCTCTCGGAGGGTGGAATATACATGTCCATGAACAGCTGAGTGAACTGCTCCCATGTGATAGTAGGGGAACCTGCCGGCCTACCAAGGATGAATGACTGCCACCATCTGCGGGCCCTGCCCTCTAGCTGGAAGGTAGTGAAGTCGACCCCATGGGACTCCAAAATCCTCATATTGTGCAGTTTGTCCCTGCACCTATCAATAAAGTCCTGGGAATCCTCGCCTTTCTCACCTCCAAAGATCGGAGGGTGCAATCGAGTCCATCTATCAAGTAGCTTCTGCGGATCGCCGTCCGCAGCCGGTCTGAGCTCTGGTGCTACTACTTTTGGCTGTGCTCCGCCCACGGGCAGAGTATCCGGAGTCTGATATACTACCGCTACATGACTTGCAGCCTGGACGGTAGGGGTCTGAGCTCCCCTCCCGCCTGAGAAGTGGCAGGATCTGCTGGAAATAAACCAGCCTGGGTCATAGTGTCTATGAACCGCATCATACGGCCCATAATCTCTTGAAAGCCCGGTGCAGTCATGAAATATGCCAGGACCTGGTAGAGGTACCTCGTCCTGCTCCTCGATGATAGGATCCTCTAGAGGTGATAATGGAGAAACTCTGGGATGCCCTCATCCCCTACCTCAGGCCGGTTCCCTCTCCGGTCTCTGCCACGGCCTCGGACGGCGGGGGTAGCAACATCTCCCGGGTCTGGAATATTAGCTGCCCAAGTCCTCACCATCTGTGAGAGAATAGAAGAATAAGATTTAGGAAGACTATCAACTGCACGATAGAATAAGAATAAAGAGAGGTTTCTTAACACCCTATAGCCTCCCAAGATAAATACAGACGTCGCTGTATCAATCTGCAAGACTCTACTAGGTTTGCATGTGACTTGTGAGACCTACGTGAACCTAGAGCTCTGATACCATGTTGTCACGACCCAAATTCCAACTCAGGTCGTGATGGCGCCCAACATCGGAGTCGGGCAAGCCAACATCAATTACTAGCGAGATTTATTTACTTATTTAAATATTTAAGTGCTTGACAAGTTTTTGATTTAGAAATCATTTAAAGAAAACAGCCAAGTGATGCAATTTGATTAAATGAACTCAAAAGATCATATGCCAATATGTGTAGTGTAGCCAAAAATATTAGAAAACCAACTACGCGTGCTAAGACCTAGTGTCACAAGTCCACAGGCGACTAGTGGAATATACAAGTAGACAAAATAATATACAATTACCTGGAGGAGGTAGACAAAATATCCAAAATAATAGAAACACCATAGTTCTGCTGATGAACACCGGGAAGAGCAGCTCACCGTGTAGTCTAGCCCATTAAGTACTCTCAAGATCGCACTCCGGTATGATAACCAGATGCACCAGCCTCAGGACCTGTACAATTAAGTACAGAAGCGTAGCATGAGTACATATAAACAAAATATGTACCCAGTGAGTATCCCGTCTAAACTCGAAGAAGTAGTGACGAGAGGTAGACATATTACTCACTAGGGTCCTTAGCAATAATATAATTAAATAGGTTTAATCAGGATTAACAATTATGTAAATCGAGAAGACATGGAATATCAAGTATATGAACTACCACCTACCGCAAGTGTCAAATAACAACATTAATACAAGTCCAAAAGCCCCTACCACATAGAACAATTCATTTGACAATATTAATAAGACTCTCGGTCAAATACATAGCATATACTATGCCGAGGCGTACGGCCGAAGCGACGCGACAATTTAAATGTGCACTGCCGAAGGGTCGAACGGCTCGAACCATAGATGCATCTATTACCCCGCTCGCGAATCGATCGTGCGACACGGTTGACATAATATAAGGCTACCCCGATCACGGATCATACATGTGACACGGGTGCTCGTATACATACACAGAGTTTATCAGGAATTTCAGGGAATATAGAGTTCACACTTGGAAAACAAAAAAAATCATAGCAACAACAAGAATTATTATAACCTTTCATTTTTTTCATGCTAGTTTCAAGGATAATAATCGAGTAGAAATACATGCAGGGATACAAGTAAGGCACATAATCATGCTTGTGAGTCCTAAAGACTACCCTGCATAACATAGTAGTAGCTACACACGGACTCTCGTCACTTCGTGCGTGCGTAGCCCACGCAAATAAGGACAATTCAATCATTTATGATTACCTATGGGTACAATTCCCTCTTACAAGGTTAGAAAGGAGACTCACCTCGCGTAGAACCTAATTCCCGGGTCAAGAACGCGCCCGAACCTCCAAACTCTACACTCGAGGACTCGAAACTAGTCAAATATTATATAAATACGTCAATATACACTCAAAAGTATGAAATTCTCTTACTAGCTTAGCTAATTTATCTTTCTTGAAGATATCCCAAAATGCACCCCCGGGCCAACATGCTCGGATTCCGGAAACTTTTGAAGAAAATACCCACTCATAGCCTAAGGGTCATTAATATATAGTTTTTACATGATTTCATGGTAGAAAAGTGGTGAAATTCCCTAAAATTCATCAACCCTAGGTTTTCATCCTAACCCCTTTTATTTCCACTAATTAGGTGTTAATCTATCTAAGATTTAGTGTAATAATCTAACATTTAAATGGAAATTACTTACCTTTTTGTAGCTAGGCCGAAAACCCTCTTGAAAGCTCTCAAAATCGTCAATGGAGGAGAAGAAAGTTGTGAAAAATGGTTAAGTCCCGACTTAAATGGGCTTACTGCCTCCAGTGATTTCGCACATGCGGCTCGAGGACCGCACCTCCAGTCCCGCACCTGCGAGCCATTGGTCGTACCTGAAAATTTTGGCAAGAAGCTTGGGGATCGCACCTGCGGTTGGTTTTCCGCACCAGCGGACCGCTCCTGCGGAGAAGGGTCCGCACCTGCGATGGTACGATTCTCCCCAGGGAGTCGCACCTGCGAGGCCTCGAACGCAGGAGCGGTCTCGCACCTTCGATCTGGGCAACCGCACCCGTGGTCACACCAGACCTGATGCACCAGCAGCTGAGACTATTGGTTTTGTTTGGCCCCGTTTGGTGTCTGAGAGGCACCTGAGCCCACCCGAACCCCCGTGCACTTATACCAACAAGTCGTAAATCATATCACGGACTTTCCCGAGCCTTAGGAACACCCAAAACCACGCTAAAACTCAAAATCACTCCTCAAAACCCCTAGAATCAAACTTAAGAAATTTCAAGTTCTAGAATTCGATTTCAATGCGCCGAACCGACCTATACTACTCGGAATGACCTAAATTTTGCAAGCAAGTCATAAATGACATAACGGACCTATTCCCGGTCTCAGAATTCCGTTCGGACCTTGATAACTGAAAAACACGTTCCAAACCAAATTATGAACTTAAGGAAACTCTATTTCGCTATTTGGCATCGAAACACTCCTGGGTCATCCATAACCCATTCCGGATATACGTGCAAATCCAAAATCATCATACGAAGCTACTGAAATCGGTGAAACTCGATTCCGAGGTCGTTTACTCCGAATATTGACCGAAGTCAAACTTGGCCTTAAAAGTAAATCTTAAGGAACCAAGTGTTCCTATCTTACTCTATACACTTCTGAATCCCGAACCACCCATCCCCGCAAGTCATGAATCACTGAAAGCCACTACGGGAAGTCTTATTTAGGGAAACGGGGTTCGAATACACAAAACAACCGATTGGGTCGTTACATCTCGATGCTTACAACGCATGGAAAATAAGGATTCAATTGCGCATAAAATAATTGTAAGTTATTATGTTTACGATCTCAACCATGAATGTGATAATATTTTACTGCTCATCCTATGTGGGCATACATATGAGAGAAATATAGTATTATAGTTGTGGCTTGCCTATGACACTTAACAATCAAGAAGAAATATAAAAGTGAGATGAAATGCTAAAATTGTTAGTACTTGTTCTTCTTGTATAAGGTTTATTTTCAACAACAATATTATGAAAAGTTCTCTAGAGAATGTCTTCTATGGTTGAGGACACTTTTGGAATAATTTTTTTTAGTTAAATTATAATTCTTTCAACTTATGACCGTTATGTAGACCAATATGTTTTGGCATGCTCTTCATGTAATAAAATTGTTGTTTTTATCACATAATATGCCATATATGGTCACATATGGCAAGATCAAACTAATAGATTGGAAAATAAGGGATATTTAAGTTCCTTCCAAATTGTATATGCCAATTTCTGAATATTTTCTTGCTGGAAAGATTTTACTTAAGCCATTGGGAAAGCTAAGAGAGCTGATTTTTTATTGCATCCATTCAGATGTTTGTAATTCAATTAAAGTGAGGGCTAGGTCTGGTGCTTTAAATTAAATGCAAAGAATATGCAAGAAATCTAGAAGGCACGATTTGTGGCAAAAGACTTTACTCAAGAAGATGGAATAGATTATGAGAAAAAATATTTTCACCAATTGTGAAGTTTACCTCAATTCGCTAAACTTTTGGCTATTGTTGCATCGTTTGGAACTATAATTACACCAAATGGACGTGAAAATAACTTTTCTCGATGGGGAACTAGAGGAAATCAACATGGAATAATATGTAGGCTTCATCATTGAAGGCCAAAAAAATATCGATAAATTGAAAAGATCTAATTTCAGCCTAAAGAAGTGTTTAAGATAATATTATTTGATATTTCACAAGGAGGTGATCTCTTTTGATTTTACTATGATCAATGAAGATCATTGCATCTATATAAAAAAGTCTATTGGAATATTTGTAATTCTTGTCTTTTACGTGGATGATACTTTATTGGCCGAAAATAATTTAGAGTATCTAAAAGATGTTAAGTCATGGCTTTCAAAGTAATTTGATATGATAGATATGGGTGAGGCGGATTATATTATTGGAGTTAAGATCCAAAGAAATCATTCCAAGAAGTTCTTGAGTCTATCTCAAGAAACTTATATAGAGAAATTTTTGTAACTCTTCCAAATAAATAGTTGCAAACCCATGGATACTCCTATAGCGAGAGGTAAAATTTTAAGCCTTGAAATGTGTCTAAAGACTCAAAAAAAAGAATGACATGTCTCGAGTTCCATACTCAAGTGTTGTTAAGAACTTGATGTACACCATGATGTATACCCAGTCATTTGTTATGCCATAGGTCTGTTAGAAGGTATCAATCCAATTCTATAAGAGATCACTAAAAAGAAATGATGTGAATTTTTCAATACCTAATGAGAACTGCAGATTATTCACTATGTTATAGTGAAAATAATTTACTCTTGAAAGAGTATACAGATGTGTGAGACATCAAAGCAAGTATTGAAATAATATTACAATACATACCTATGCAAAAATAATGGTTGATCTTACAAAAGAATTATCTAAAGACATGTTTGAGAAACATGTTGTGGCTCTAGGTTTGTGAAACATAAGTTAGTATCAGTGTATTGTAAAATATTTTTGTTATTATAGTATACTCATCAACATATTATTATTGAGATTGTGTTGAAATTTTGTATGCATGTGATGATATCCTTTTGAAGGATATAAGTGTGTCAGACAAGTCGTGAGATGGACTCTCTCACACGGGCGATCGCCTCTGACGTCAAGGAACGTGCAAAGATGAGACCTATTAAAACCTTGACTAGTGCAATGACATGTATATTTTTGAATAAAATGGTTGATCTTGACTAGAGTTCAGACTTATGGATTTCATAATCCTTAATGAGTTGTTTTATAAGCCAGATACGAGTTTCTCTAAGAAATTGGAGTTGAAGATTGTTGAATTAAGAAAATCGAGTTAGACATTTAGAGGTATCTAGATCAAGATATGTATAGTGTTGAATGGGTAAAAGAATAAAACACACACACTAATATAAAGTGAGAACAATGTAGCACGTGTGTCGGCGACTATTGGGATAATGGAAGAATGAATCACATCTTCTTCATTGTGTGAGATCCCGAAAAGTTATATTAACTTTTAATTAGAATAACCTTTGATCTTTTACTGTCTCTTGAAGTGCCTATCAGTGTTGCTACTTTAGCATGTCACTAAGTGTAATTGTGGAAAGTAGTTGATTTGGAATGGATAGATTCGAGTAGAAAGAAAAGACAACTAAAATAAGTATTTAACTTGTATCTGCATGTCAACCATTGCAGTTACCATGAGGGTATCAAGTGTAATTGTGGGTACAATGTTATATATGATCTCGAGTTCACCTCTTTCGAGGATGAGAAATCAGATAACTAGCTACTGGAGTAGCGAATGATAGTTTGGGGTATTACGAGAAATAAGATCCTCATGTTAGTCAATCATTTCCGCATGTGATTGGGTTTCTACATAGGTCTTTTGTACGGCCTTAACGAGTTTGGATTATAATAGTTCTTGATGCTCGCAGGTCAGACGAACTATTTGTCTATATGAATACATGTGGTGTCAATATGATACTTGCTTGGGTATAGCCCACCATGAGCGAAGTGGGAGATTTTGAATATTGGGTTTGGATTGCTCCATGTGGGCTGACCCGACCCTATTAAAAAGGATAAGTAAAAAAAGTTAGAAAGGAGTTACAATACCAAGCCTATTAGAAAGGAAAAGTAAAAGAAGTTAGATTGGAGTTACAATACCAAAACTACCACATAAAAGGTGTAATGGGGAATAAGATTCCACAACTTGGTAACTTCTCTTTCAACCGTCTTCTTCCTTTTTGTTCTACAACAGAGAACAATTCTCTGTGATTTTCCAACAAAAACACACAAGAGAGGGAAGACATAGAGTTCGTGGATATAAACTTATTTTCCTAGTGTGTTGAAGTTCGACTTGGGGCAACTTTTTTTGTGGCGAGTACAACGACTTACGCTGCATTAAAAGGTATAAAATTTGTTGTTCTCGCCCCATAATTTATTTTTTGGATATTTGACGAGCAAGTATAATTAGTTTTGGCCAACCCATTAAATATGTTAAAAGACATAGAGGATTTTGTGATGGCCTTAATCAAATAGTATTCTTTCTTTGTTCTCTTTTTGCATATTGCTCAAAATTTTCCCGTTTAATTCTTTTTTCCTTTAATTTATTTATTTCATTTTTATTTTTTCCGTGATTAAATGGTATCACGGAAAAACACAAAAACTCTACTTTATGTTGATATTACTGTTGTATTATTAATCTTGTTAATGCAAAGCCAAAGATTTTTTTGTGGTCCCTTTTCTTTCTTTACTTCTTTGTCTTTTATAAAAGACAAAGTGTCTATTATTGGTAGTGGAAAGTCTTTTCCTTCTCTTTATATTGAATTGCTCTTTGTTGGTCTTGTAAAGAGCTAATAAAAGGGAGTGGTCTTGCGCACATAAGAAATTGGTCCTGAAGGCAAAACGGGTCGATTTGCCCCCGTACGCATGAGATATATTTGAGGCCTATTCCAAATCTGGTTTTGCTAAAATTAGTTCTTTATTTTTTAGCTTACCAGAATATGTCCAAATTCATTCTCTTTTGAATCAAATTTTGTAACGTTCCAGTTATTTCTTTGAAACTGCCATGCTTTAATTTCTGTAACAGTTGTGTTTAATTCTTGTAATAGCTGTGTTTAATTCTTGTAACAACTGTGTTTAATTCTTGTAACAGCTCCATTTTAATTTTGTAACAGCTACATATTAATTTCATTATTCTGTAATTGTTCAACATCTTTGCCTATAAGAGGTAGTCTTCTTTGCGAATTATCCAACACAAAAAAATCATCTTCTTTCTTTCTGGGAAACTATTATATGCAAACTTTAAACTTCCAGCCATGTGAGCACGTGTTTGGAGGTGATGTGGAACCTTGGGGAGCGATCGGTCTTAATGATTTTCACCTAGTCGGGCCGAAATCGCTTTCAAGACAGTGGCTTGCCACGACACAGTATTTTTGATAAATTGTTCTTGTTTCCTTCTTATTCTTAGTCAATATTATATACTCATTTTTCTTACAAGTTGAAAGCGATTCACCATATAATATAGACTAATGTCTACCACTTTGAATAAAATACTTCCTGATCTGTCAAAACTTGAACCTTTAGATGGAAATAATTATAAGCGTTGATCCCAGAAACTTTTTATTTTCTTTAAATAATTAGAAGCTGATTACATTTTGTTTAATGAACCACCTGCTAGTATTCTTGCTGATAGTTCTAATGTTGCTACTACTGTTGTTGTTGATGATGTTGCTAAGAAAAAATTTCAAAAGGATAAAAAATTGTTCGAGGGAATTTGCTTAACCATATAACTAACCCTCTCTTTGACTTATTTATAACTTATAAATCTACTAAAGTCATATGGGACAGCTTGGAGAAGAAATATGGAACAGATGACGCAGGAAAAAAGAAGTATGTGGTTGAAAAGTGGATTAAGTTTCAGATAATTGATGATAAGCCAATCATGGAGTAGGTTCACGAGTATGACTACTTGATTGTTGATGTTTTGAACGAAGGCATGCAGATGTGTGAGATCTTCAGGCTAATGTTCTGCTTGAAAAGTTTTCACCTTCCTGGAGTGATTACAGGAATCAACTGAAATACAAAAAGAAAAACTTAACTCTTCAAGAACTAATCAGTCACATGAGGACTGAGGAAGCAAACCCTCTCAAAGATGAGGAGTCTGAACGGCTTAAGGATAAGATGAAATCTCTTTCTCTATTAATTATTCTAAAGTTAACCTTGTGGAATCTTCTAGTACTTTTGTGAAATACAAGTTTAAGTAAAATAGAAGAAAGGCCAAAAGAAAGGACATATAAAGAAGCAGAATTACTTCAATAAGCCGGAGGCCCATATTCAAAAGTCGAAAGGACCTTACTATGTCTGCGGCAAAATTAGTCACAAGGCTTTTCAGTGCAACCAGAGATAAGGACAAAGCTCAAAGAATGGAGGAAAAGCTCCAGTCCAAGCTAAGCTTACTGAGGATAGTGATGTCATTTCTACTGTGGTTGCTGAGGCGAACATGGTGGATAACAAGACTGACTGGATACTGGACACATGCGCTTCAAGGAACCTTTGTGCCAACAAGGACCTGTTTCACGACTTGGAGGAATCTATTGATGGCGAGTGTGTCTACATGGGTAACTCCACTACAGCTGGAGTTATGGGTAAAGGAAAAGTTATCCTTAATTTAACTTCTGGAAAAACCTTAGCTTTGATAATGTTCTGTATGTACCCTCCCTTCGCAGAAACTTAGTTTTTGGGGCGCTTCTCAATTTTAAATCTGATAAAGTTGTTATTTCTCGTGGGGGAGACTTTGTTGGGAAGGGTTACCTTAGTAGGGGTTTATTTGTACTGAACATCGCTCAAGAGATCACTAATAATGCTAGTACTTTCAATTCTGTTTATATTGTTGAGTCTATTAATTTGTGGCATGCTAGACTAGGTCACATTAATATTGCTTCTATTAAAAGACTTAGAAAAATGCTATTAATCCATGCAGTTAATGTTGATAATTTTTCAAAGTATCCTGTTTGTGTAGAAGTAAAACATACCAAAAAGCCTTTTAAGAATGTAACTAGTAGAAAGATAGAATTTCTTGAACGAGTGCATTCAGACTTAGCAGATTTCAAGAATACTGTTAGTAAGGTGGAAAGAAATACTGCATCACCTTTGTAGATGACTTTTCTAGATACACTAAGGTATATCTTCTTAAATCAAAAGATGAGGCGGAAAGCATATTTTTAAAATACAAGGCAAAAGTAGAGAATCAATTAGACTGAAAAAATCAAGGGACTTAGGTCTGACCGGGGTGGTGAATATAGTACTAATACTCTAGAAGTATTTTGTGAGAAAATGGTATTATACATGAGTTTAGTGCTCCCTATACTCCACAACAAAATGGTGTAGCCGAACGGAAAAATAGAACCCTTAAGAAAATGATGAATTCTATGCTTTTGAGTTCGGGTTTATCTGATAATATGTGGGAAAAAACTATTTTATCTACATATTATGTTCTTAATAAAGTTCCTCATACGAATCTAAATAAAACCCCTTACGAGTTATGGAAAAGGTTTACTCCTAACTTGAAAATTCTAAAAGTATGGGGGTGTTTGGCTAAAGTTTGTCTACCTGATTTTAAACAAGTAACTGTTTGACCCAAGACTTTTAATGTTATTTTCATTGGTTATGCTCAAATAGTGTTGCATATAGATTTATGTCTTTGAATGATAGTTCTATTTGTGAATCTAGAGATGTAGAATTTTTTGAGCATATTTTTCCATTGAAAAATAATATGCCTAATGATGTGACTAATAATGCTTCTACATATATGTCTGTTAATTCTCATATTGTGCCTTCTTCTAGTGTTACTGCTAATGAGCATGAAAATAAACTTAGAAAGAGTAAGAGGTATAGAATTGAAGCTAGATGTTGTCCTGACTTTATCACTACTTTCTTGACTGAAAATATTGATCTTGATGTTTTGAATGATGAATTAGTGTCTATCTATTTAATAGAAGAAGACCCTAAGACTTATAATGAAGCAATTAGGTCAATACATGCTAGTTTTTGGAAAGAGGCCATTAAAAGTGAATTAGACTCTATAGTTTCTAATCACACTTGGGACATGTCTGATTTGCCTAAAGGTTGTAAACCCATAAATAGCAAGTGTAAGAAGAAATTGAGACCTGATGGTACCATTGAGAAATATAAGACTAGACTTGTTATTAGGGGTTTTAACCAAAAGAAAGGCATTAATTACTTTGACACTTATTATCATGTGACTAAGACAACGATATTAGAACTCTTGTTGCTTTAGCCTCTATTCATAATTTAGTGATACATCAAATAAATATTAAAACTACTTTATGGTGATTTAGAGAAAGAAATCTTTATGTCTCAACCTGAGGGATTTGTGATCCAAGAACATGAGAATAAAGTATGCAAATTGAGAAAGTTTTTGTATGGTCTAAAGCAGGCACCTAAGCAATGGTACGAAAAGTTTAACAACACATTATTAGATAACGGTTTTGTTGTTAATGCATCTGATACTTGTATTTATTCCAAGATGATAGGATAAGATTGTGTTATTATATGTCTGTATGTGGATGACATATTAATCTTTGGCCCTAATGTGAATGTTGTTAATGAGACTAAGAATTTTTTGTCTTCTAAATTTGAAATGAAAGATCTTGGAGAAGCAGATGTGATTTTAAGGATTAAAATCAAAAGAACTTCTAATGGTTTTTCATTATCTCGGTCTCATTATATTGAGAAAATGTTGAAAAGGTTTAATTGTTTTGATGTAGCACCTGTGAGAACTCCTTATGATCCTAGCATACACTTGAGAAAAAATAAGGAATTCAGTGTTTCTCAAACTGAATATGCTAAGATAATTGGTAGTGTAATGTTTCTCATGAATTATACACGACATCATATTGCTTATGATGTTAGTAGATTGAGTAGATATACTATCAACCCAAATAGTGAACATTGGAATTCTCTTCATCATTTGCTAAGGTATTTGAGAGGTTATATGGATTGGTGTGTGCATTTTAATAAATTTCCTACTGTTTTAGAAGGATTTTGTGATGCAAACTAAGTTACTGACAATGATGAAGTTAGCTCCACTACTAGCTATGTGTTTACTTTGGGTGCAGATGCTATTTCATGGAAGTCTTCAAAACAGACTTATATAGCACGATCTACTATGGAGTCTGAATTCATTGCTCTTGAGTTGGCAGGGCAAGAAGCCAAGTGGTTGAGAAACTTATTGGCATACGTGCCTTTATGGGGAAGACAAGCTTCACCAGTTTCTCTACATTGTGACTCATAGACGGCAATTGGAATTGCCAAAAATAGTGTGTACAATGGAAAAAGAAGATATATCTGCATTAGATATGGTGCGGTAAAATAATTATTGAAACATGGTGTTATTTCCTTGGAATATGTAAGATCCGAAAGAAATTTGGCGGATCCTTTAACCAAGGTTTGGCAAGAAGAGTTATCCTTGAAACGTCGAGAGGGATGGGGCTAAAGTCCATGGAATGAGGAAGTATGTTGGATACCCGTTTGTGGTCAAACGAAGCCATATGAGACCTCAATATGCACTGTATTTCCCATCCCTATAGCGTGTGGTAGTGCTTTATAAGGTTGAACTTATTTTTCTCTTAATGATTCCATAGCCTTAAGGTGGTCTATGTGTAGATAGACTTGATGGAATCACCTACGCGAGTGTAAAGGTGCGGTTGCCTTTTATGAAAGACTTGGGATGTCTTTCAAGAGCATTCATGAGACCCAAGGTATGTGCATGACCATAAAAGAACTTTATTAGTATCGCGGAGTTTGCATAAAATTAAGGATATAGTATGTGTTGTGGGGATCCTCAACTAATGTTCATTCAGTTCAAGAGTACTTCACTTTTTGGATGTTAGTTGTTGCGTCATTTCACTACGTGTCAATTCAAATCGAAAGATATTGACACTTAAGTACATGTTTCTTCTTTTGCCCAGAATTGCTCTTATTCTATTTTTGTCTTTGCATTAGTGGGGGATTGTTGATATTATTAATTTTGTTAATGCAAAGCCAAAGATTTCTTTGTGGTCTCTTTTCTTTCTTTACTTCTTTGTCTTTTGTGAAAGACAAAGTGTCCCTCATTGGTGGTGGAAAGTCTTTTCCTTCTCTTTAAGTTGAATTGTTCTGTGTTAGGCTTGTAAAGAGCTAGTAAAACAGAGTGGTCTCGTGCACATGTGAAATTGGTCCTGAAGGCAAAACGGGTCGATTTGCCCCTCCCCCCTGCGCGTAACGTTCCATTTATTTCTTTGATTTCTGGAACAACTCCATTTTAATTTCTGTAACAACTACTAATTAATTCCTTTAATTTGTAACTATCCAACATCTTTGCCTATAAAAGGCAGTCTTCTTTGTGAATTATTCAACACACAAAAATACCTTCATCTTCCCTTCTTTCTGGGCAACTGTTCTATGCAAACTGTAAACTTCCAGCCACGAGAGCACGTGTTTGGAGGTGTTGTGAAACCTTGAGGAACGACTGGTCTTAAAGATTTGCACCCAATCGGGCCAAAATCGCTTTCAAGGCAGTGGCTTGCCACGACACAGTATTTTTGATAAATTCTTGTTTCTTCTTGTTCTTAGTTAATATTATCTACTCATTTTTCTTACAATTACCTCAAGTCACAGATTCTCCTATTTTTAGACACCACATCTAGTGAAGGGGCTTCGCCCTTGTGGATTTTCGTCCTGCAACATACAACAAAAAATAGAACACAGTATGTAAGATACAACTTAATCTTACTATTTAGGTGAAAGAAATCAACAGTTTAAACACGCGAAAGTATATAAGGAATCCATCTTTTTAAATATTGAACGTGGATAATTAACGCGTTGTGTGCGATGTAATATATAGAAGTGAACTGTTCTTAAGTCATGACAGATTGGCAAGAATACCAGTTTTGTTCAATTATCCATTAGTCAATACAAATAGAATGAGTTCTATCTCCATTCTACCTATTTTGTTTAATTGTTACTATTTTCTTGCTACGTATTTGCTCGATTGTTCAGTAGTCATGACTGATTGATGGAACTTGGCATTATCTTATTTCTACCTATCTTGTTCAATTGTTCACAAGTCATGACGAATTGACATTGATAGTACCTACTTTCAATCTATCTATCTTGTTAAATTGTTCAAAGATCGTGACGGCTTGCAAAGACGCATGTAATATGTTGTATTTTTAAGGAGATCTATATTTTTTATTACCCATAACACATATGCTTCAAATGTTATTGTATTTGAGAAGAGACTATCAGCTTATAGTGATAACTTGTGTTTACAAACATTAGAAAAGGAAAAGAAAAATAAAACCAATTTTTGACTAATAGCGGCAGGATACAACTGTGATTTTGTTTCAAGCCTTTTGGGACCAAATACAAGTGTACCAGCCTTTTGTTACAAGCCTTTTGTATTTTAAGAACGTGGAAAGATAGAAATTTCACGTAAGCCGGACAAGTACCATACTAGGGGAACGTTCACACTAATTTGACCAAATATTCTCACTATATTATGACTTGTATGGTGGCGCATTGTGATGTTTTGGAAGAAAAGTAAGAATGGAAGGGGAAAAAAATATTTGTTTTGCCTATAAAACGAAAGAACAGTTGGGAAGCGTGTCAGGCTAATAGAAGAGAAAAAATATTTAAAATAGAAAAATAATAAATTGCACAAGACAAGATTTACGTGGTTCGATAATTTTTGCCTACTCCACGGACACACAAAGAATAGCTCTTTATTAATTGAAGAAAAAGAAGAAGTTGAGAGATCATTTACATCCGAAGGAGGGGATGCCTATTTATAGACAGAACGTTTGCTGAAAGAAAATTTTTAGCGAATGTGAATACGAAAAAGATGGCACCGCAAATTGCGCGTCGAATTTTTTTTTCACATTTGCAACCTACCAATTTTGAGTTGATGGGGTGAGAGAGGTGTTGATGTGTGTCTATAATTCATGGTTTAACGCATTATGTGCCTTACATTTTATGTGCGTTAATGATAAAAATACACTTCGTGTGTGCATAATGGAGTCTATTTCATGTGTCGGTGAATTGAAGATGGAAGCCGAGCTAAATGGATGCATAAACGTCAAAAATACGCTCAAGAGTCAAAAAGGAGTGAACCTGGCTATAGTTGGGCGTTTGAGCTGTAAAGCCTGGTCATACCAGGCTTTAGCCGGGCGTTTGGGCTGTAAAGCCTGGTAGGACTAGGCATTTGGGGGGCGTTTGGGCCCTAACGCCAGGCGTTTGGCCTGTAACGCCTGGTCCTCGATCCGGCCGAGTCCGAGTTTTGAAGGTTTTAAGTGTTTTCCGGTTTGACTAGAAGTATCCTACACATTTAGGGTTTGTCCCAAACATATAAATAGACCCAAAAACACAACTTTGAAGGACTTATGCCATTAGAGACAAGAGAAGCATGTGGAATAGTACTCAGCAAAGAAAAACATTGATTTTTACATCCTTTATTCATTACTCTGTAATATAATTATGCAAGTTATTTTGGATTTGATTATTATGAGCATGAGTAGCTAATTTCTTTAATCTAGGGTTTTGGTGGAACCCGTTGGGGGATGAACTTATTGTGATATTAATATAGTTTGGTTGGTTGTTAAGCTCTATTTGTTCAACTACATTCTTGTTAATTGAAAGGATCCTCAATTAGTTGTTCTTATTTATTATGTATCTGCTTGAGAGAGAGTGCATATTTAGGTAGTTGTTGAACAACATCACTCCCGGAGTATAGACGAAAGTCATAACCGAGGGTTTAGAAGTTGGATTAGAAATAACGATACTTCGGGTGCAATCTAAAGTGAACTGTAATGCAATCTAGCTAGCGTAACTTGAGAGAGTGCGTCTAGTAAATTATCATAATTACTTGAGAGAGATTTATGGTAGATAGAGTGTTCATGATTGATAGAGACAACTAATCAAACTATAAGAAGTATCCAAGAAGGAAGTTCACCGACGGGTGAAACCATAACCTTAGACCTTTATTATAATTGTTTACACCATATTGTTAGTTAATCGTTAGTTTATTAATTTTGTCAGTAGAAATAATAAAACATTACCAATTGATATTCAAAAGTCTTGAGAAAATTGATTAAGTAAAAGTTTCGTATTCTGACGGCTTGCTTGATACGTTAATTCCCTGTGGGATCGATTCTGGGCTTAATACCCCGGATTATATTTACAACGCCCGATTAGTCGTTTATTAGACATAGTTGAGCGTGATCAGGTTCCCGTAAAATTTTTCCATATTTTCTTTCTTCTCTTTTTCTCTTTGTCTTCTTTTACATCTTTTACTTTTTTTACTTTCTTTTACCAAGAAAGGGGTTTGTTCCCATCAATCTCCCTCTCAAACCTATGATACATCAATAAAGAAAAAAAATAGTTTGCTATTCTTTGGTTTGGCGCTTTCACATTATCAATCTTGAAGGCTAACTGAGGCAGTGCACAACCTCAGTTTGTCAACGCCGACAACTTTGGTCAACATGTCTAACGGGTTCTTTGATCCTCGTATCTTCTGCAGGGGAAGAGTTCCTTCATTTATCAACTCTCAGTTATGATGATACCTCAATTGTATGTGCTTTTATCTTGCATGAAATACTGGATTTTTGGCAACATGAATTGCACTCTGCTATCACTGAAAAGCTCACAATTGTCCTGCTCTTTACCTAGCTCTTTAAGAAAATTCTTGAGTCAATGGTCCATCTCACATCGTGTGAAACCATTGTTATGCATGAATCCATCAAATTTCTTGTACCATTGTCGGGGAGCTTGTTTCAACATACGAACTCTTCTTCAACTTACACACAAGGTTTTCTTTACCAAAAACTTGAAAACCTTCAGGCTGCTTCAGGTAGACGTCTTCTTCAAGGTCACCATGTAAGAAAGTAGTTTTAACATGTAGCTGACCCAAATGCAAATTTTCTGTAGCTACGATACTTAGCATGCAATGCCTTCTTTCCTTTTAGTAATTGATGAAAATGATGAATTTGTGTTAAATTTTATTAATTTTTGACCAAGATCATGTTTTAGAGCTCAAGTCCAAACATATGGACTTATTTTCAAGAAGCTCAAGATTGATTTCAAGAAGCCAAGATTCCTTCCTTCTTAAAATAGGATTTATTACTTCTTTACAAGAAAGGATTTCATGTTTCCTTTTCTTGGTAGGTTTAGATTTATTTATTGTCTTCCATTTAGAATAAGGATTTTCATTTTAGTAAGATTCGAGTTTCTTTTCCTTGTAGAATAGGAATTCCTTGTTAGAATAGGAAATGTAGTCTTCAAAGGAGAGACCTTAGGCCTATATAAAGGGTTCGCAGGCCATATAGAAGGAGAATTCATGTTTTTGAGTTGTGATCCTAATTTGCAATAGTGTTCTTCTCTATTTTGTCTTCTTTATCCTTGTTTTTGGTTCCAAGCAAGGTGGTGATAGTCTTTATCTTGTTTTTAATTACGTGTGGTGTTTCTTTATCACGTTAGTTGATTTCAAGTGGTGATTTTAGGAACTTTTTTGGTTCTTGATCATTTAACAACACTTTGCTTGATCTAAATTCGTTCATTTAATATCCTAGAATCAGAAGTTTCCGAACCGATACATCATCAATATTTACTTGTTTTGAATGAGTAAATAGTCTATCTTATAGTTCAGATCATCATCTTTCACCTCGTTTTTGAATCACCATATTCCGAGTCCTAAAACTTGAGAAACGTTGTTTCTTGAAATCGCCCACAAACTACGTTTTCGTTTCAAGATCTTTATCCTAGTCGGTTGGTTCTTTGTTAACTCGAAGAATTGCATCAGTAACTCTGTAAGTATCCATGGCTTATTCTTTTGAAAAGAATTCATCTCTTCTTTCATGGCTAACTTCCACTTACGAGTTTATCACCTGCGTTGCTTCAACAAAATGCTCTGGTTCTCCAGCATCAGTTAAAAGTAACTAGAGGAGAGAGAGAGTTAACCTATCTGGAGCATTCGTGACTCTTTTAGATCTCCTTAATGTAGGTTCAAAAGTAACTGATCCAGAATTTGATTCAAGTCCTGACTCCAGATTTGGTTTTGCATCTGAATCTATCTCTGGTTCTGGTGCTGATCTAGATTCGACTTCTGGTTCTAATCCAGATTCGGCTTCTAGTTCTTCATCTTCAATTTCAGAATTAGTTGTAATCCCTTTAGCCACTTCATTTCCAGAGATTTCTTCTAACTCAACTATTTCAGATGTATGTTTGATGGTGCTGGTTGGTTCTACTTTAAACTTGTCTTTGTACATCACATTTTCATTAAATGTGACATTCCTGTGTCTTAGGATCTTTCTATTCTGATCATCCCAAATCAATAACCAAAATTATAATCATCATAGCCAATAAAGAAATATTTTTTGACTTTAATATCAATATTATCTCTATCATTAGAGTTTACATGCACATAAGCAACACAACCAAAAAATTTCAGATGTGAGAGAGCTACCTCCTTTCCTGTCCATACCTCCTCAGAATTTCAAAGTTCAGCGGTACAGAGGGTCACATGTTTATGAGGTAATCTACCATGTTAACAGCCTCGACCCTAAAATACTTCGGCAATCCAGAATGTATTCTCATACTTCTGGCTCATTCATTCAGGGTTCTGTTCATCCTCTCAGCAGCGCCATTTTGTTTCGGTGTTCCAGGAACTGTCTTGATCATTCTGATCCCATTCTCCGAGCAGAATGCTTTGAACTCTTGACTATCATATTCTCCTTCGTTGTCAGACTTCAGACATTTAAACTTTATGTTTGTCTGATTTACAACTTTAGCTTTCCATCTTTTAAAGGTAACAAACACATCAGATTTATTTTCATAAAATAAACCTACCTTTCTTGTGGAATCATCAATGAAGGTAACATAATAGTGTGAGCCTACAGGAGTTGGTCCGCATACATCTGTATGTACTAGTTCCAGCTTCTCTTTCTTTGGCAACCTTCCCGCCTTTGAGAAACTAACTCTTTTTTGTTTCCCATAAATGCAATCTTCGTACAAACCTAATTCAACATGCTTTAGGTTAGGCAACTTTTTTTGGATGCCAACAACTTCATTCCCTTCTCACTCATATGACCAAGCCGTCGGTGCCACAATGTTGTATCACGACCATGATCAAATTTTGTTATAGTATCTCTCTGTATTGCAGCTGCATACAGTGTTCCCTTCTTCAAGCCTCGTGCCACAATCAAATTTCCTTTGGTTATCTTTCACGATCCATTACCGAATGTTGTCGTACATCCTTCACTGTCAATCTTACCCATAGATATCAAATTTTTCTTTAGGCCAGGAACATGTTGGACATTTTGCAATTTCCATAGTGTGCCTTGTGAAGTCTTTATATGAACTTCACAATTCCCCACAATGTCCAAAGGTTCGTCGTCTGCTAGATAAACCTTCCCAAATTTCCCAGCAATATAATTATGCAATAATTCTTTGTATTATGTAGAGTGAAAGGATGCACCTGAGTCCAGAATCCAAGATTCAACTTGACTGTCTGCACAACAAGTTAGTGCATCACCAACTTGTTCAACAATTACATTTGCTGAATTTTCTTCCTTCTTCTTCTTTGGTTCTCTACATTGACTATTGCTTTTTATCGCAATTCCAACAAGTAATGTCCTTGCGATTTTTGGATTGCCCTCTTCTCCTTGACTTTGATCTGCCATGACCATGACTTTGACCTCTTTGGTTTCTCCGCCCCCTGCTTTCGGTATTAAAAGAAGATCTTGGAGAATCACTTGTTTCTCTTCGGTGAATATCCTCTTAGAAACAAGTCTCTAATATCATTGAATTTGATTTTGGTTCTCCCCGATGAACTATTAACTGCAGTTACTGTTGCCGACCAAGTCTCCGATAGAGATGATAGTATAATCAATGCCCTGACTTTGTCATCAAATGTTATATTAACAGATCTCAATTGAGTTAATATTATATTAAACTCATTGATATGTTCTGTCACAGATCCACCCTCTTTCATATTTAAGTTGAACAATCAATGCATCAAAGAGACTCTATTTGAAGTAGATGGCTTCTCGTACATATTTGATAACGCCTTCATCAGGCTTGTAGTGCTCTTCTCGTTAATGATGTTAAACGCCACATTTCGTGTTAGAGTCAAATGATTCACACCAAGATCTTGGCGATCTAATAGATCCCAATCCGCTTTGTCCATATTCTCTGGTTTTACCTCGGTTAGAAGTAAGTGTAATTTTTTCTGGTACAAATAATCCTCTATTTGCATTTTTCAGAATCCAAAATCTTTGCCATTGAAATTGTCAATCGTAACCTTCCCTTCTTCCGATGCCATTTTTCACCAAAAAAATTATGTGAATAGTAACAACGAATACTATTCCATGCAAGAAAAAATATCCCAACCGATAGACAAAAATCACAATTGGTGAACACTACTATCACTATGAATGAATAGTACTTCATTATTGTGAATAGTGTTAGTAATGATGTTCAATAATGTCACACTATTCTTGTGAATAGTACATGTACCAATACCATACTTTTCTACTAGAACTACAATGTTTGTGCTCTGATACCAGTTGTTGGTAAGCGTGTCATGCTAATAGAAGGGGAAAAATATTTAAAGGAGAAAAGAAATAAATCGCACAAGATAAGATTTGCGTGGTTCGGTGTCGAAATTACCAGCATGTAAAATATGAGCATTAACGGCCAGGTGGGTTGCTTCAGAAGTTAGAGATTCCGGAGTGAAAATGGGAGCGAATCACTATGGATTTCGTTGTTGGGCTTCCATGGACTCATCGGAAGTTTGATGCAGTTTGGGTGATTGTGGATAGGCTGACCAAGTCAGCTCATTTCATTCCTTTGATAACTACCTATTCTTCCGAGCAGCTGGCTCATGTTTATATCTGTGAGATCGTCAGGCTTCATGGCATAACGGTATCTATCATCTATGACCAGGGTACGCAGTTTACATCACAGTTTTGGAGGGTTGTACAACATGAGTTAGGTACTCAAGTGGAGTTGAGCACAGCATTTCACCCTCATACGGACGGACAATCCGAGCACACTATTCAGATATTAGAGGATATACTCGGTGCGTGTGTGATGGAGGTTCGAGATTCGTGGGACCAGTTCTTGCCACTTGCGGAGTTTGCCTACAACAACAGTTATCAGTCAAGCATACAGATGGCACCATATGAGGCTCTTTATGGTAGGGGGTATCGTTCTCCAGTGGGTTGATCCGAGCCGGGCGAGGCTAGAATTGGGTACATACTTGGTTCAGGATGCTCTGGAGAAGGTTAAGGTGATTCAGGATCGACTTCGCACAGCCCAGTCCAGACAGAAGAGTTATGCGGATCGGAAGGTTCGCGATGTTGCATTCATGGTTGGAGAGCGGGTCCTGCTCTGGGTGTCACCCATGATGGGCGTTATGAGGTTCGGAAAGAAGGGTAAGCTGAGCCCAAGATTTATTGGCCCACTCAAGGTGTTGCGGCGTGTTGGGGATGCTGCTTATGAGCTTGTCTTGCCTCCCAGCCTAGCAGGAGTCCATCCGGTACTTCATGTTTCAATGCTTCGGAGGTATCATGGTGATCCGTCTCATGTGTTGGATTTCAGCTCACTCCAGTTGGACAGGGATTTATCATATGTTGAGGAGCCGGTGGCTATTTTGGACAGGCAGGTTCGAAAGGTGAGGTCAAGGAACATTGCTTCAGTGAAGGTTTAGTGGAGGGGTCAGCCGGTCGAGGATGCAACTTGGGAGACCGAGCATGATATGTGCAGCCGCTATCCTCATTTTTTAACCACTTCAGGTATATCTTTATACTCGTTCAAGGACGAACGATTGTTTCAAGAAGGGGAGAATGTAACGATCAGGCCAGTCGTTTTGAGAGTAATAGCCCTGATACCCTGTTTACTTCTTCCCCCCAAATCATTTTCTACTTATGTGACTTGTTGGGGGCTCTTGTTTGTGGTTTCAGAGTGATTTAGGACACTTAGTCCCTAAAACAGAAGTTTGAGTTTCTAGAATTTTGACAGTAGTTGGAACTGTGTGAAGGAGACTCCGTAATTGAGTTTCGTCGGTTCCGTTAGCTCCGCTGGATGATTTTGGACATAGGAGCGTGTCTGAATTGTGTTTTGAAGGTCTGTAGTTGAATTAGGATTGAAATGGTGAAAGTTGAATTTTTGGGAAGTTTGACCGGAAGTGGACTTTTTGATATCGGGGTTGGATTCCGATTCCGGAAGTTGGAGTAGGTCCGTAATGTCAATTATGATTTTATGCAAACTTTGAGGTCAATCGGACGTGATTTGATAGGTTTCGGCATCGGTTGTAGAAGTTTGAAGTTTCAAAAGTTCATTAAGTTTGATTTGGAGGGTGATTCGTGTTTTTAGCGTTGTTTTATGTGGTTTGAGGGCTCGACTAAGTTCGTATGATATTTTAGGACTAGTTGGTATGTTTGGTTGAGGTCTTGGGGGCCTCGGGTGAGTTTCGGATGCTTAACGGATCAAAATTTGAACTTGTGTAACTACTGAAAATTTTCAACTTCTTGTGTCATCGCACCTGCGGTGGGGTTGGCCGTAGGTGCAAACACGCACGTGCAGAAGGGAGCTCATAGATGCGGCCCTGGTCTGGGAAGCCAGTGGTCGCAGGTGCGACAAAGGGACCACAAAAGCGGAGCCGCGGAGAAGAGATCACAGAAGCGAAGGTTGAGCTTGGTAAGGTTCTCGCAGAAGCAGACAATTGTCCGCAGGTGCGCACTTGCAAGGTGCGTCCACCGATCACAGAAGTGGACCCAGGTGTCTTAAGTCAATTCCGCATCTGCGATGGAATTTTCGCAGGTGCGACTGAGTGTCCGCGGGCTAGGCAGAAAAGGCTAAGTTCGAGGGTTTTATCCCATTTTCAATTTTGGGACTTTGAAAGCTCGGATTGAGGCGATAATTCAAGGATTATTGAGAGAAAGATTTTGGGTAACGATTCTTAACTCGTTTATGGCTATATTCCAATAATCTATAGTTGATTTTATCATTTAATTAAGGAATTTGGTTGAGAAATTTGGGGGAAAAGGTTGGAAGTTCTTCTACTAAGTTTTTGAGTTTTGATTCGTATTTGGATAATTTTGGTACGAGTGAACTCGTGAATGAATAGGTGTTCATGTTTTGTGACTTTTACCCGATTATAAGACGTCGGCCCGGGTTGACTTTTTAGGACGATTTTCAAAATTCTTGTTAAAGTATTGATTTCATTAATTAGATTAGTCTACTATAGTTGTATTTATGATATGTAATTGTGTTTGGCTATATTTGGGTCATTCGGCATCGGATAACCGAGGAAAGGGCGTTCTTACTGATTGATTGAGCTTGATTCGAGGTAAGTGGCTTGCCTAACCTTGTGTGGGGGAAATCCCCTTAGGATTTGGTACTGTTGTGATATTTCTGTGATATGTGAGCGTCGTGTACGCGAGGCGACGAGTGCATACACGGGCTAATTTTTGTAAAATCTGGTTTTTCACAGAGTAATAGCCCGTTACATCCTAATTGAGTTATACTAGCATGTGTAATTACCCTGTTTAGCCTAGTTTCGCATGTCTATGTGTCTTAAATGCTTATTTGAATTCTTTGCAACATGTTTAGTTGAATTCCTGCATTTACTTGAATTGTACCAACCTTAGTTGTAGAATTATTGTTGTTAATTGCTTTCTTCACTGGTTTAAGTTGTGTGTTTACTTTTAGGACTACGAGGCGGTACCTCGGGAGAATTACCCTGCATATTTACTTTTGGGACTACGAGGCGGTACCTCGGGAGATCCCACTGCACATTTACTTTTGAGACTACGAGGCGGTACCTTGGGAGATCTCCTCGCATATTTACTTCTGAGACTACGAGCCAGTACCTCGGGAGATGTCCTCGCATATTTACTTTTGGGACTAGGAGACGGTATCTCGGAAAATCCCCTGTTGTGTATTACCTTTTGGGACTACGAGACGGCATCTCGGGAGCGCCCCTATTGTTATCTCATTGTGTTGTATTGTTATTTTTCTGTGAATTCTTTCTGTTAAATTCTCCGTTTTACTTCTTTTTACTATATCATCTGTCTTATTATTATATCCCAGTAAGGCTCGGACCTGACCTCGTCACTACTGTACCGAGGTTAGGCTTGGCAGTTATTGGGTACCGTTGTGGTGTACTCATGCAACTCTTCTGCACATGTTTTGTGTGCAGATCCAGGTGATTCTTATCAGCCCCGCTATGTACGGAGACTTCAAGGTACATCTGCCGCGTTTGCAGACCTCGGAGTTCCCTTCTATTCTCTCCCATGTTTTACTTAGATTCTGGTGTATAGAGACATTAGTTATTTTGTGTAGCTTGTGACTTATGACTGCCGGTTTTTGGAAAACATATTGTGTATACTCGAGTTTTGGATTTTGTACATGTCGAGCGACGTCTTATCAGCTATTTTATTACCCTGTTGCAGTATATTGTTGATTTTGGTTTTATTTTTATTTTTTCGCAATTTGTTAGGCTTACCTAGTTATAGAGTCTAGGTGCCGTCATGACATCTTACGGAGGGAGAATTGGGGCGTGATAGCTTACCTGAAGGGTGTTGACAAGGTGCGAGCTATGAGAAACTGGAGATGATCGTATATTATTCGAATGCTAGAAAACTAGATAATCGGAAAAAAATGTATCGATGAAAGTTGAGGGTGAAGCTGAAAACTTAAAAATATACTGTCAAAAAGGTGTTCATATATAACTTAAGTTAGAACAAGCTTTTCATATGCTATAAGATAACATAGGCCTGTAAAGTTCAGTATGAATTATGAAACCCATGTCAGCTACAAAAACAAGCATACAAGAGCCAGTCTCGAGTCATAAAAATAACAGTCTGTAAAAATATAAACAGATATAGTATGCTACTAGACACCACATCCAAAAAAGCTAGTTGTTAATGCTTTCAAGACCACAAAAAACAACATTAGTTTGCCATATCCTGAACAACCCGTAAGCTTCAGCCATTAATAGCAATCACGGCGCTGCATCACCAAGATCCTACAAGATGGGCCAGAAAACCAAAATGAGAAAAAGAAGCGAGTATAAAACTCTGGAAGAATATATTTTTAACTTTCAGATAGATCATGTATAATAAGATATCAGTAGCAAGACTGAGTAACTATCGGGCATCAAGAAGAAGCATTGCATATTATCCGTACAAGTAGATAATCACATCACCGTACACTCGTTCAGAGAAACATCAAGAGTAACAAAATAAACTAACAAAGTGAACAGAATTTGCTACAACTGAATGCAAAAACAAAATACAAGCCAAGAAATGGGAAGAACCAAATTGCATCAATTAATAGAATGCAATTATGCATGTTTTTACGGACAAATAACCCAAACTAGTCGATAGTTCAAGAAAATGCTGGTGGTGATTTAGCATCTTTAAGTCTTTCATTTTTTCTATTCATCTGGCAGCATGCATCAAACTAACAACTTTGTTACGGAGAAAATAAATTACCTTCTGTGCATTGACAAATTCAACATGAGCCCTCAAAAGAACCATCCTCAACCGAGTTGGGTAGATTTCCAACAAACAATGTTTTTGATCCCGGAGTTTGAGCTTTAGGAGTAATAGGGGTCTTTTGCTGCATTATGAACAGCATAGTTTCACGTAAAATACAAAATGCAAATATAATTTTGTAAAGCAACGAGACATAACAAATAGTGCAGCTCAACCAACTGTAAGAATGAAGCTGTAACTAATTATGAAATCTGCCGGAACAGATGCAGATCATCTAGTTAATGCCGAAAAGGAGTATTCTGATCAACCCAAAAGATACGAAAATAGTATACCTTCTTGGGAGTTCTCGATGGTTTTTCATCCTCTTCTTCTTCAGAGGACTCGTCTTCATCAGAAGATACCTCAGAACTACTCTCCGTCTTTGAGACAGCTGGAGTGCTAGAGGGCTGTGAAACAGAATTGTGAAATGATGAACTAAAACGAAATATGGAATATTTGCATTTATCACTTAGCATATGCCCTTACATCATCATCTGAACTAGACTCGTCGCTGGATTCTTCCTTTTCAGAGGCAGCGGCAGTGCCCCTTTTAGGTGCAGCAGCAGGCTCCTTATTAACGGCATCCTCCTCCTCCTCGGCGCTGTTATCATCCTCAGAACTAGACTCATCACTTGACTCGTCTTTCTTCGAAGCTGAGCCACTAGCAAGAGGCATCTTGGCTGCAGGAACATCTTCCTCAGAACTACTCTTTTTTCGAGTATTTGAGACAGTTGAAGTGCTAGAGGGCTGTGAAACACAATTGTTAGACAATGAACTAAAATGAAATAAAAGTTAAAAAAATATCACGAATGTAACATATCCAGACCTTTATCTTTATCTTTTTCTTTTGAGGCTCTTCTTCATCACTTTCTTCAGAAGTATCATCCTTGCTCTCATCATCACAGTCTGCAGATGAAGGAACCTGCCAAGGATGGGGAAAGCAATGAACTACAGAATGTAAACTGAGGCTAACAAATTACTAACATCAAGTCAAAGAAATGGAGATAGATTTTCGTGTTGGTTAAAATGATTCAGCGTCGAAGATGATATATCAGAAGTAAAGGGATGTAATGACATTTCACCTAAAAAAAAAAGCTTTTTAAGAAAACATTGATTACCGTAGATGTTCATTTCTGAATTGCACGAACGAAAGGGAAAGGTTCATTTTATTGCCAAGAAGAACATTATGAAATACAATTAAAAAGATGATGGAGACTTATCAAAGTAAATAAAAAATAAAAGTAGCAGATGAAGATTTTGCCAGCCTACCTTCTTTTTACATACAGCAGCAGCCTTTCCCTAAAGAAAGAAAATTATCAGACAACATGCAAATGCAAGCAAAATATGATAAGATAATCAAAAGGCAAGTAAAATATTCAGTTAAGTAAATAAAGGATGTCATACAGTAGCAAGAGGACAAAAATCAAATATCAAGAGGTCAAACCTTATCCGAATCAGAATCATCTTCATCAGAGTCGGTTTCTTCAGAGCTGTCACTATTCTTTTTCACGGCTTGAGGAGCTTTTATCGGTTGAGAAACTACCTTAGACGGAGGCTCCTGTCAAAAAGAAAATCAACTATAGCATCAACGAGTAACATTATTAAAATATCAATATAGCACCAGTTTCATCAACTCCATATGCCCTTACATCATCATCATCATCACCGGACTCGTCACAAGATTCTTCCTTTTTAGAGGCAGCAGCAGGCGCCTTCTTAACAACATGCTCCTCCTCCTCAGAGCTGCTGCTATCATCCTCAGAACTAGACTCCTCACTTGACTCGTCTTTCTTAGAAGCTGCAACAGAGACATTAGCAGGAGATTTCTTGGCTTCAGAACTGCTATCTTCCTCATCACTCGAATCATCATTCTTCTTAGCAGCAACACCATTCTTACTTGAAGTTGCAGCAGCCTTCTTAGAAGGAGCCTATACACCAACAGAGGCAGAGTTAGTTACATCACTGGCCAAAATATATCAAAAATATGCTAGATTCTGGTAAGTTAAGAGATATTACTTCATCCTTGCCTGAAGAATCTGAATCGTCCGAACAGCTGGCTAATTTTCCATTCTTGGCAAAAGTCACTTTCTTAGGAGGTGTCAGTGTTTCGGTAAGCTGCATATATATAACAAAATAAGAATGAGTCCCAACATTATCAATTATATGACTACATATCTAGATGAATTCAACAGATATACTACGCAATACAATAAAAAAGGCAGGCCGGTGCACAAAGTATCCCGCGTTCACCCATGGTCCGGGGAAGGGGCACACACCAAGGGGTGTAATGCAGACACCCTTCCCCAATACTACGCGATACAATATAAATCAAAATTCTGCACTCATTAACTTGGCTAGACGAAAACAGTTAGTGCATGTATTACCTTCTCGTCTTCTGGCTGATAGCTATCGTCACAGGAACTGGTTTCTTGTTTCTTCTTCTTCTTCTGAGCCTTTGGATCGCTCTTCTGTTTCTCAGCAGCTTGTGCTACAGCCAAATGTTTCTTTTGCTTCTTTGTACTCATTAACTTCTCAATTTCATTCTCAGCTTCTCTCTTCCCTGTAAACACACACGAATTAGTCACACCACCAACCAAATATCTCCTCCTCTACCAAGAACCAGCAAAAAACAATCCTTTGAATTTCCTATGGTAAAAGGGTACATGAAAAAAGTATTTTTGTGCTCATACAACATGAACTCTAAGATCCGTATACAAACAAAGCAAATAGAACAAAACCTTAAAATCCACAAACAAAAAGAGACAAAAGATCAAACCTTTCTGCATGGGTTTGGTCGGAGCAGCTACAGCCACATCAGCCTTGCAGAAAACACACACACAACAAAACAAAACAAAACAAACAAAAAAAGGGGAAATTAATTGAAACTCAGGATACTGTTGAAGCAAATGAGATAAAATGGTTACCTGAATGAAAGTATTATAGGCATTTGAAACTAATTGCGCGTGCTCTATCCTTGCTTCCAAGTAGGCTTTTAATATTTCTTGTTCAAGTAGTTCAGAAGAATGTCTCTGAAATATAATTCAAACACGCTCAAAGATCATAGAAGTCACTGAGATTTTTAAATTTTATTTTAAAAGAGAGTACCTAAAACAGCTCATTGAGATGAGAAGTACAACAGAAAGAGACATTCAGCTTACCCTATATATCCAAAAAAAAAATGTAGTTGCTAAACATTTAAAACCAAAATATGTAAACAAAGACAAGACAAGTTTGACATGTTAATAAGAATTAGGTTCACACAAGACACTGGAATTGCAAACTCTATAAATGCTAAATAAGCATGAGAATAATATGTTAATAAGATTTTACCATTTCTGGTTTCTCTTTGATCTCCTTCACTACTCTCCCGAACTTCACAAGTAAATCCGCGCTTAGAAAATAAAGATCCAACCGTGCTCTATCATCTTGCCTTTGCGAACGTGACATAGCATTTGCTACAAGTTCTACATCTTCTGCTATACGCTTTAGCAATGCTAGCAGATTTTGCGAACCCAGCCCAATTTTCGATATTAATTCATGAGTTGGCTGTTCAAATTCTGGAATGTGTTGCTGCGACATCCAATTTTCCAGTAAGTTCTGTTTTACTGGCTGCCTGGGTTCCGATGTGTTTGGGGTTTCCGATTTCCCGCCTACAAACTCTTTTTGGTGTTTAGATTCTTTGGCATTAACCATCCATATTTTTTGAGACAACTCGAACAACTCCACCTCATGTGGAGTTTTTGGACTCTTTTTACCGCTAACGTTTTTCTCATATTTTTTCCTCAAAGCTCTAATTTTTTCTCTCAACTGAGTTAATGTCGCTCGAAGCATAAGAGAATCTATAACGTAATTATAAAATGCAATCATATTTGTTTGTATATCAAGTCCTTTTTCTTTACGGAATTTGATAATACCTATAAGTATGGAGATTTCGTCTTCATCGCTCCACACTTTAGAAAAAGGAGTAAGTTTAGACTTGTTCTTTTGAGCTGTTCGCTGATTTTGTGAGCTAGAACCGGAACCTGCATCATCCGCCATTGTTTGTTTAGAGTGAAAGAAGAAAATTAAAGAAGACACCTATAGATGTTTGGACTGAGGAAGAATTTAGGGAACTGAAGAGGTAGGATATATGGTGAAAGAAGGAAGGACAAAATGGAGGGAGAGGAAGCAATTAGAAACTGAAGAAGTGGAATAGGAATTGAAAGAAGCAAAATGAAGGAGATAACAGAATACAAATAACTAAGGCGCGTGGTTTTAGATTTTGACGGTCTTGTCTAATTAATTTGTCAGGAGCACGCACGCAGCCGAAACTCAAACTTAATTATTATACTAGTCTATGAAATAACAGGTATCTATTTTATATTCTTGCTTACTGTCTCTTCCTCGTACGAATGGAACTCGATCAAGATTATGGACATGAAATATATATATATATATATATAAATCTGTCACGATCCGAAATTTCCACCTTAACAATCGTGATAGCGTCTAACATTACACTTACCATGCAAGCCAATGTTAGAGATTGTTTAACCATTTATGTTTATTTTTAGTAGCAATTAAATAAAATAAAACGAAATAACTGTAAAGTAAGTATATGCATGGAAGTCATTTACATCCTATTTCTCCCCAGAAACCTGGTATCACAATTTCACGAACACACTATGATTTTCTACAAACATGAGTCTAAAAGAAATTTACATCTGTTTTTGGAATGTAAGAAAAACAGTAATAAAGGGATAAAGAAGGGGACGCCAAAGCATGCGGACGCCAGCAGGACTACCTTAGGTCTCCAACTGTAAACCTGAGCCTAGTTTCTCGGTCAGCCACAACCTGCTCCGAAATCTGCACAAGAAGTGCATATGCAACATTAGTACAACCGACCTCATGTACTGGTAAGTGCCGAGCCTAACCTCGACGAAGGTGTGACGAGGCTACGGCGGAACTCTCACAATATATATGAATACTACGAACTATAAATAATAAGACGAAAAAAGGAGAACGGAAATTTTAAGCAGTAAATTGCAAAAATAAATAAATACGTAATCTCAGCGTCTTTTCCATATCCAGCTATAACTAATCCTTAAACCAAAATATAAAAACCATCGAATAACCTACACAGTCAAAAATAATAAATAAACACATATATTGATGCAGCATGCATCCCGATCCCACCAATCCTCCTGTATTCCTCCGTAACAATTATATTAAAGGTAAATAATGTATATATGTTGCGGCACGCAACCCGATCCCACCATAAATCAATATCAACATAATAATTCACCCTTATTACTCCATTTGAATCCACCTGTATTCCTCTTGTTGCGGCGTGCAACCCGATCCCACCGAATATTCACATTCACCCTTATTCCTCCTCATAAATCCTCCCTTATTCCTCTTATTGCGGCATGCAACCCGATCCCACCATAAATCAATATCAACATAATAATTCACCCTTATTACTCCATTTGAATCCACCTGTATTCCTCTTGTTGCGGCGTGCAACCCGATCCCACCGAATATTCACATTCACCCTTATTCCTCCTCATAAATCCTCCCTTATTCCTCTTATTGCGGCATGCAACCCGATCCCACCATATCAAATAAATTTCACATAGTGTACAAAAATACATAACAATTCACACAAAGCCCTCTACCGGAAGCCGTAATAACAATGAAACTCAACAAGATCTTTACTACTCAGCGAGACCAAATCAAGATATCACAGAAAATACTAATAATAACATTTTAAACCAAATAGAGGGCGGGCAATAATTCTACGGGGGAAACAAATATCCAACAAGTGACAGTTAAGCACATAATTTCAGTTAGACAGGTGACAAGTAAAGCAAGAAAGGGAACAATATAAGGGAAACGAGGAAAACATAGGTAAAACAGGTAAATTGGCGGCGTATAGGTACTCGTCACCTCACATATCACATAACAAACAATTCAACGGTTCTTAAACCTTCAAGTCAAGGTTAGACACAATACTTACCTCGCTCCAAATATCACTTAACGCTCAATCACATCCTTGCCTTTCAAATTAGCCTCCGAGCTAATAATATCTAGTACCAACCAAATGATTCAAAATAAGCCTTAGGAATCCATCTACGATAACTACGGTTCAATTTAGTTCAATTTTGAAAAAGTCAACACCGGGGCTCGCTTGGTCCAAACCCGAAATTTGAACCAAAACCGATTACCCATTGACCCTCGAGCCCGGATATACAATTGGTTTTGGAATTCGACCTCAATTTAAGGTCTAAATCCTCAAATTTCGAAATACCTAGTTTCTACCCAAAAATCTCCAATCCCACCATGAAAACCTTATATTCTAGGTTGAAATCTTGTAAAATGAAGTGAAAGATTGAAAGAAACTAGTTTAGAATCACTTAACTATGATTTGGGGAAGATATGGTCTTTGGAAAATCGTCTTTTGTGTTTTAGGTTTTGAAAATTTGAAGAATGAATGAAATATCTCGTCTAAGTCCCTTTTACACAGCTGCAGATGTAGCATTTGCGATCTGTGGCATTTCTGCTTCTATTGCAAATGTGAATATATTGTTCGCAAATGCGGTACTGGGGTCGCAATTGAGACCACCTTCTTCGCAAATGCGAAGAACCCCTTTCCCAGACCAACTTCGCAAATGCGAAGATTTTCTCGCAAATGTAAGGACTGTCTGAGCCAGCTACTCTTCGCATTTGCGATGAGTAGCTCGCAAATGTGAAGTTGTCATGCTCGCAAATGCGTACTCTGGTCTCGCAAATGCGAGATTAGAGGCCAGTTCCCAAAAATTGCAGATATCAGCAATGTTTAAATTTAACTTCACTCTGTAGCCTATCCGAAACTCCCCCGAGCCCTCGGGGCTCCAAACCAAACATGCACACAAGTCTTGACACATCATATGAACTTGCTCGTGTGATCAAATCACCAAAATAACACCTAGAACTACGAATTTAGTACCAAAACCTATGAATTTCTTAAGAACACTTCAAAATTACTATTTTCTCAACCGAACATCCGAATCACGTCAAATCAGTTTCGTTTTTCACCAAATTTCATAGATAAGGTATAAATATCATAACTGACCTGTACCGGGCTCCGGAACCAAAATCGTACCCGATACCAATAACATCAACTATTAACCATTTTCTTAAAACCTTTATAATTTCAGTCTTTTAGTTTAAATCAAAATTTCATTTCTCGAGCTAGGGATCTCGGAATTCGATTCCGGGCATACGCAAAAGTCCCATATTTTATTACGAATCCCACCAGGTCCGTTAGAACATGGGTCCGTGTCCATTTACCTAAAATATTGACCAAAAGTCAACTGAAATCGCTTTTAAATTCCAAAAATTATTATTTCTTAAATTTTACACATAAAGGCTTTCTGGAATTACGTCCGGACTGCGCACACAAATAGAAAATGAGATTTCTAAGGCTAACGAGCGCAAAATAGAGTCTTAAATCACAAGATGACCCTTTGGGTCATCACAATCTCCACCTCTAAAACAAACATTCGTCCTCGAACGAGCATAGAAAAGTACCTGAACTGGAGAATAAGTGGAGATATCTACTCCGCATGTCCGACTCGGACTCCCAAGTAGTCACCTCAACAGGCTGACCTCTCCATTGCACTCGAACTGAAGGGTAACTCTTCGACCTCAACTAACGAACATGTCGGTCTGGAATGGCTACCGGCTCCTCCTCATAAGTCAAATCATTGTCCAACTGGACAGAGCTGAAATCTAGCACGTGGGACGGGTCACCATGATACCTCCGGAGCATAGACACATGAATACTGGATGAACTGAGGATAACCCTGGAGGCAACGCAAGTCTATAAAACACCCACTCTATCGAGAATCTCAAAAGGTCCGATATATCTAGGGCTCAACTTGCGCTTCTTCCAAAATCTCATGACACCCTTCAGGCGATACCCGAAGCAATACCCTCTCCCCGACCATGAATGCCACATCACGAACTCTACGGTAGGCATAACTCTTTTGCCTGGACTGAGCCGTGCGAAGTCGATCATGTATAATCTTGATCTTGTCCAAGGCCTCCTGCACTAGATTTGTACCCAATAACCGAGCCTCTCCCGGCTCAAACCATCCAACTGGAGACCTGTGCGGTCTACCATATAATGCCTCATAAGAAGCCATCTGAATGCTCGACTAGTAGATGTTATTGTAGGTAAACTCCGTGAGGGGCAAGAACTAATCCCACGATCCTCCGAAGTATATAACAAGCACGGAGCATATCCTCCAAGATCTAAATAGTACGCTCAGGTTACCCGTCCGTCTGAGGATGAAATGCGGTGCTCAGCTCAACCTGCGTACCCAACTCACGCTGAACTACCCTCCAAAAGTGCGAGGTAAACTGCGTACCTCGATCAGAAATGATAGACACGGCACACCGTGAAAGCGAATGATCTCCCGAATATAAATCTATGCCAACCGCTCCGAAGAATAAGTAGTTGCCACATGAATGAAGTGTGCTAACTTAGTCAGCCTATCCACAATGAACCAAATGGCGTCGAACTTCCTCTGAGTCCGTGGAAGTCCAATAATAAAGTCCATAGTGATACACTCCCACTTCCACTCAGGAATCTCTATCTGATGAAGCAAACCATCGGGTCTCTGGTGCTCGTATTTCACCTGTTGACAATTCAGGAACCAAGCTACATAAGCAACTATATCCTTTTTAATTCTCCTCCACCAATAATTTTGGCGAAGGTCCTGTACATCTTTGCAGCGCCCCGGTGAATAGAATACCGAGAACTGTGAGCTTCCTCAAGGATCTCCGGAAGCCCATCAACATTAGGCACATATACATGACCCTGTATCCTCAAAATTCAGTCATCTCCAACAGTAACCTACTTGGCACCATCGTGCTGAACTGTGTCCCTAAGGACCATCAAGTGCGAGTCATCATACTGCCGATCTCTGATACGCTCAAACAAGGAAGACCGAGCGACTGTACAAGCTAGAACACAAATGGGCTCTAAAATGTTCAACCTCACAAACTGATTGGCCAAAGTCTGAATATTTGAAGCTAGTGGCCTCTCACCGACTGGAATGAACGCAAGGCTGCCCATATTCACTGCCTTCCTACTCAATGCATCGGCTACCACATTGGCCTTTCCCAAGTGATACAATATGGTGATATCATAGTCTTTCAATAGCTCCAACCATCTCCTCTTCCTCAAATTGAGATCATTTTTCTTGAACAAATACTGAAGGCTGCGATGATCCGTGAAAACCTCACACACACACCATAAAGATAATGCCTCCAAATCTCAAGCGCGTGAACAATGGCTGCCAACCCTAAATCATGAACAGGGTAATTCTTCTCATGAACCTTCAACTGCCGAGACGCATATACAATCACCCTTCCCTCCTGCATCAATACCGCTCCGAGCCCAACACGGGAGGCATCACAGTACACCGTGTAAGATCCTGGACCTGATGGTAATACTAACACTGGTGTTGTAGTTAAAGCTGTCTTGAGCTTATGAAAGCTCGCCTCACACTCGTCCGAACATATGAATGAGGCACCATTCTGGGTCAACCTAGTCATCGGGGTTTCTATAGATGAAAACCCATCCACAAACCGACGGTAATAACCCGCTAAACCCAATAAGCTTCTGATCTCCGTAGCTGAAGTGGGTCTAGGCCAGTTCTTAACTGCCTCAATCTTCTTAGGATCTACCTGAATACCCTTTGTTGATACGACGTGACACAATAAAGCGACCTAATCCAACCAAAATTCGCACATCGAAAATTTAGCATACAACTGACTGTCCCTCAAAGTCTGGAGCACTATCCTGAGGTGCTGCTCATTATGTCATCAATAAACACAGTCACAAATTATTCCAGATAAGTCTTGAACAATCGGTTCATCAAGTCCATAAACGATGCTGGGGCATTAGTCAACCTAAAGGACATCACCAGAAACTCATAGTGCCCATACCACGTCTGAAAAGCTGTCTTAGGGATGTCGGATGCCCTAATCCTCAACTGATGGTAGCCAGATCTCAAGTCAATCTTTGAAAACACCTTGGATACTTGTTCTTGATGGTGACTTTGTTCAACTGCGATAAATCTATACACATCCTCATTGACCCATCCTTCTTCTTCACAAATAACACTGGTGCACCCCAGGGCGAGCCACTAGGTATAATAAAGCCCCTATCAAGCAAATCATGTAACTATTCCTTCAATTCTTTCAACTCTGGCGGGGCCATCCGGTATGGCGGAATAGAAATGTGTTGAGTGCCCGGAGCCAAATCAATGTAAAAGTCAATATCCCTGTCGGGTGGCATCCCCGGCAGGTCTATAGGAAATACCTCTGGAAACTCATGAACAACACGCACATAATCCCTAGAAGAAACCTCACCACTAAAATCACGAACATAAGCCAAATAGGCCAAACACCCCTTCTCGACCATACGCCGAGCCTTCATATAAGAAATAAATCTGTTGGAAGAATGGTTAGGGGTCCCTCTCCACTCTAATCGAGGCAACCTTGGAAAGGCTAAGGTTACTACCTTGGCATAACAGTCCAAGACCGCGTGATAAGGTGAGATCCAATCCATGCCCAATATAACATCGAAATCAACCATATCAAGGAGAAAAAGGTCTACACTGATCTCACGACTCCCAATAGTGACCACACACGAACAATAAACACGATCTACAATAATAGCATCTCCCACGGGTGTGGACAAATATACAGGGGCACTCAAAGAATCGCAGGGCACAACCAAATATGAAGCAAAATAAGATGACACATAAGAGTAAGTGGACCCCGGATCAAATAGAACTAAAGCATCTCTACTGAAAACTGAAACAGTACCTGTAATGACAGCATCGGATGACTCAGCCTCAGATCTGGCTGGAAAGGCATAACATCGGGGCTGGGGCCCACCACTCTGAACCATATCTCTGGGACGACCTATAACTGGCAGGCCTCCACCTCTAACCATCTGACCCCTACCTCGAACTGCCTGACCCCTACCTCTGGCTGGCTGAGTAGGCGATGCAGCAACCGGTACCGGAACCATGGCACGAGAACCTTGATGCTGAGGCTGAACAC
This sequence comes from Nicotiana knightiana, assembly GCA_005239525.1. Lineage (NCBI taxonomy): Eukaryota > Viridiplantae > Streptophyta > Magnoliopsida > Solanales > Solanaceae > Nicotiana > Nicotiana knightiana. The sequence continues at coordinate 96,337 of ML387837.1, read as the reverse complement.
CCAATAATCTTGGACAATTCCTCCGAATATGCCTATAATCACCACACTCAAAGCATCCATCCTGATATTGTGGCTGTGAAAATTGAGACTGACCCTAACGAGCCAGCTGACCACGATAATAACTTTGAAGAAGAGGTGCTTTGATATGAGCTGGTGGTGCACTGTAGGCTGGTTGAGCAGAAGGAGGTACATAAGTGTATTGGTAAAAAAGAGCTTCACACGTGTAATAAATCTTGATGACTCAGCAATCTACGTGGAGTAATGAAGACACGACAGTTGGACGGGACTCTATGAAGAGGTATGAGCTAAAGAGGCACGGCAAATCACACACATGGGTTAATTAGCTACGGAAGTCTCAACCTAATTAAGAAGATGAAGAGACACGATCAAAATGTATCTGAGCGGAACAAAGGGCGGATTCAGAGATCTTCAATTAGTGATCCACACGTTACACAACATTCACGCAACAGTTACGATTACTCATTGTAACGTTACATTAATGTCATAATTAGTCATTAATGCTCAATCACTGAAAAAGGCAGACGTTATATTAAGAAATTCCCTATATAAGGAAGTAAAATATAACCTGTAAAGGGACATCCGAACTACTATTGCAATATACATACTTTTTGTGCATCTTACTTCTTTCCATTTACAAGTTTGCCTACAATTATAATCTTATTCTTTGGTTATCAGAAACCCGTGTTCTTCTTAAATAACTTTAGGCAAAGAATCCAATTCTTTGGTTAAACAAATTGGTTTCGTTACCGGGAATCTAATAATATTTGTTTTCTTTTCAAGTGATATCCTGTGAACTATGTCGAACTCCAACGACAACAACTAGCAAAGGAATGGAACCCAAGTTCCATCGCCTTCACGAACCCCACGTGGTTCAATAGAACAATCCCAAGAAAAATCCAATAACAAATGATAATAATGATCAAACAGTGGAACAAGATCGGATAAAAAAAATGATTCCTGAGTATGTGAGCCAATCTTTGCAAGAATTTGCGAGGGGATTACCGGCAGCGTTACCTACACCACCCCCCAATAATACCATCACTATGGAAAATCCTCAATCTGGGTTGGCAAACTCAAGAAGGGGAGATACTCCTAATGAATCTCTCGAAGCGAGACCAGGTATATCTAATAACTCTGAAGTACAGACTTTATTACTAACTTTGCAGAAATAGGTAAAGGAACAAAATGACCGAATCGAACAAATTCCTGGAGTACCACCTATTATAAAAGGCATTGACGCTGATAGATATTCTCAACAACCTTGGAAACCAAGCGCAACACACGTACCCATTCCAAAGAAGTTTAAATGCCTGACGTACCTAAATATAACGGGACAACCGACCCACGCGACCATGTAACTGCTTTTACCACCGGAGTGAAGGGCAACGACTTAACAAAACAAGAAATTGAGTCGGTCCTGGTTAAAAATTTTGGAGAAACACTTACCAAAGGGACGCTAACCTGGTATTATCTTCTCCCTAAAAACTCTATTGATTCTTTTGCTGAGCTTGCAGATTCTTTCATAAAGGCACACTCCAATAAGAAAAAAGTCGAGAAAAGGATAGAGGACATCTTTAAAATAAAACAAGGAGATACGGAACTACTTCGTGAATGTGTAGACAAGTTTCAACGAAAAAGAATGCAACTACAAAGGGTGCCTGATAATTGGGCGGCCATGGCATTCGCAAGTAATCTAAATGACAAATGCTCAGAAGCCACGTAAAGACTCAAGGAAAGCTTGAGAGAATTCCCAGCTACAACGTGGAACGAAGTTTATAACAGGTATAGTACTAAACTTTGAATAGAAGAAGATACCATTGCTCGTCCGAAAGAGGAAGATTATACCAGATCCAGGCATTCAGAATCAGACAGGAGATCAGGTAAAAACAGGTACAATCCTTACATGGGACCATCAGGACATGAAACTCGTCCCAGGTTCGAAAACACCAGGTCAGATTATATACCACCAAGCAGAGATACGGGATTGTCTTCATCTAGATCTAGAAGGGATCAAGGTCAGCGACCTAGAGGTAATGCGCAAATTGGGGATCATACCTTTAATGTAAGTACCTCTGAACTAATTTCAGTGTTAAGAAATTTGGGTGATAAGGTTCGATGGACCAAAGAGATGAGGTCGAATCCGAATAAGAACCCAGATCTCTGGTGTGAATTCCATAATGATCATGGACACAGAACTGCAGATTGCAGATTTTTGCAAGGTGAGGTAGAACAATTATTGAAACGGGGCTATTTGATAGAGTTGTTCAGTGAAAAAGGTAAACACGCATACATGAAGAACAGGCAGGATCCCCTAAAACCTCCATCTCCAAAACGAAACGTCAACATGATACACGGAGGTGAAGAAGTAAACGGAGTGGTCTGCAAAACGACCACAAAGTTCACAATTACACATGGAAAACGGGTTCGTGAAAATCTAGAAGCGGACGATATAACCTTCGATGATGCAGATATCAGCGGATTAATGCTTCCTCACAACTATACTCTGGTAATATCTTTACTTATTCATGACACTAACGTAAAAAGAGTGTTGATTGATCCAGGTAGTTCATTCAATATCATTTTGCTAAGAGTCGTGGAAGAAATGCTATTGGGGAATCAAGTAATCCCAAGGGCACGAGTCATATCAGGGTTTGATAACTCTACGATTATAACAAAAGGAGAAATTGAGCTTAGCACTTATGCTGAGGGGGTGATCAAAAGTACCAGGTTCCAAGTAATCGATACTGACATGGCTTATAACGTAATCGCGGGAAGGCCATGGATCCACGACATGAAAGCAATACCCTCCACCTTGCATCAGGTAATCAAATTCCCCTCTGAATGGGGGATTCAGCAAATTAGAGGCGATCACCAAACCGCGAGAAATATAAATTCTGTGGTACACTACAACAAAAAAGTAGAGGTGGAAGAATCAAAATATAAGGGAATCTCTCAAGCAGGTAACACCGCCCAAACAGGCATGGAAGAAATTACTACCCAAATAGGCACGGAAGGTATTATTGTTGAAACATGTACGAAAGAAAATACTCACGAGAAGGTGAATCAAGTTACCACGGAAGGTGCATTGGACCACACGGGTGTAGATTCTAGACTTAACGTCATTCATAAACCGAAGGAAGACGAGCACATCAAAACAACTATGGAAGAGCTCGAAGCTATTCCATTGTCTGAACAAAAGCCTGAACAGAAAGTGTATATAGGCACGAGGCTGAACCCTGGTCGAAGAGGTAAGTTAATTGATTATTTAAAGGCTAACGCAGGCTGCTTTGCGTGGTCCCACTCAAATATTACAGGTATCCCACTATAAGTGATGACTCATAAACTAAATGAAGATCCATCCTTCGTACCTGTTAAGTAGAAGAAAAGAAAGCAAGGACCATTCAAGAACCAAGTGATTGACGAAGAGGTACATAAACTAATACTGTGGTAGTACCTAAAAAGAATGGCAAATGGAGAGCATGCGTATATTATACTGACTTAAACAAAGCATGCCCCAAAGATTCATTCCCATTACCACATATAGATCAAATGATTGATGCCACCGCAGGTCATGAATTGTTAAGATTTCTAGATGCGTATTCTGGTTATAATCAGATTAAAATGGATCCCTCAGACGAGGAAAAAACCTCCTTTATTACAAACAGGGGGACTTATTGTTATAAAGCTATGCCTTTTGGCTTGAAAAACGCTGGAGCCACATATCAAAGGCTAGTGACCAAGATGTTCCAGGAACATCTATAAAAAATAATGGAAGTTTACATTGATGACATGCTGGTAAAATCAACACGGGTGGAAGACCATTTCCATCACCTTTCTATTCCTTTGACATTTTATGCAGGTATAATATGAAGCTTAATCCAGAAAAATGAGCTTTTGGTGTGGAATCAGGTAAATTCTTGGGTTTCCTTGTATCAAACAGGGGAATAGAGGTAAATACTCATCAAATTAAGTTTATAGAAGAAATAGATGTACTTATAAACAAAAAAGAAGTTCAAAGACTAACGGGAAGAATTGCAGCCTTAGGCAGATTTATTTCCAAATCTTCCGAGAAAAGTTTTAAATTCTTTGTAGTTCTCAAAAAGAAAAATCGGTTCGAATGGACTGAAGAATGTCAACAAGCTCTCAAAGACCTAAAGGCTTACCTATCAAAACCTCTGTTGCTGTCAAAGCCGAAGGAGGGGGAGCGACTATACGTCTACCTTGTTGTCTCGGAAATTGCTGTAAGTGCAGTATTGGTAAGGGAGAATAAAGGTAAACAATATCATCTTTATTATGGAAGCAAGACATTACTGGATGTTGACTAGAGGTCCACATCTAGAAAAGTTATCCTTATCTCTAATCATGGCATCTAGAAAATTAAGGCCATACTTCCAATGTCATCCAATCACAGTTGTGACCTCGTATCCATTAAGAAACATACTACATAAACAAGAACTGTCAGGAAGATTAGCCAAGTAGACCATAAAATTAAGCGAGCATGAAATAATATATCGGCCTAGGACTGCAATCAAGTCTCAAATATTAGGTGATTTTGTCGCTGATTTTAGTAATAGCATTGTCCCTGAAGCAGAGAAAGAGTTACAACTCTTCAACGGTGTTAATCCGGGTCTATGGACCCTATTTACCGATGATTCTTCCAATATAAAAGGTGTCGGCTTAGGCATAGTCTTAATATCACCCACGGGTGAAAAGACATGGTAGGTTATCAAATATTATCTTATAACTAATAATGAAGCAGAGTACGAAGCTGTTGTTGCAGGACTAGAACTCGCACGAGAGCTTTCAATTGAGCAAATCGTAATCAAATGCGACTCTCAACTGGTAGTAAATTAGATGTACGGGACTTACATCGCTCGAGAGACTCGGATGCAACAATATCTGGAAAAGGCACGAGAGCTCGTGAGACAATTCAAAACATGGAAGTAGTACAAATACCTAGAGAGGAAACTGCAGAAGCAGATTCATTAGCTAACCTCGCAGCAGTCACGGAAGTAACAAACAAATACAATGCAATTGTCATTCATCTATTCCATTCAGCGATCGACCAGGATAGAAATGAGGTAACTTTCAACAATTTAACATGGGATTGGAGAAACGAAATCCTAGTTTTTTTTGCAGAATGGCACCGTACCTGAAAACAAGAAAACAACTCAAGCACTTCGCCGCAAAGTTGCATGGTACTACCTCATTCACAACTCATTATATCGCAAGATGTTCGGAGGGCCCCTAGCAAAATGCCTCGGACCTAACCAAACAGAGTTTGTGATGAAAGAAGTCCACGAAGGACACTGTGGAAATCACTCAGGGGCGAGATCCTTCGTAAAAACCCTAATCAGGGATGGATACTATTGGCCTAAGATGGAAGAAGAGGCTAAGAACTTCGTATCCAAATGCGATAGATGCCAAAGGTTTGCCAATAACATGCATCGACCAACAGAATTATTGCATCCAATAATATCCCCATGGCCCTTCATGAAATGAGGTATGAACATAGTGGGACCTCTTCCTACAGCTAAAGGACATGTACGGTTTTTGCTCATGCTAACCGGCTATTTTACAAAATGGGTAGAGGCAGAAGCGTTCAAACAGGTGCGAGAAAAGGAAGTTAAAAACTTCTTATGGCGAAACATAATATGCCACTTTGGGATACCAAAAGAGATTGTGTGTGATAATGGCCCGCAATTCATAGGCTCACAAATAACAGAATTCTTCAAAAGTTGGAAAATCAAACGGATCACTTCAACGCCATACCACCCCGTGGCTAATAGTCAAGCTGAGTCAGCGAATAAAGTTATTATCAACAATCTAAAGAAGCGGCTAGATAAAGCCAAAGGAAACTGGCTTGATGAGTTACTAGCGGTACTATGGGCATACAGAACAACTTCAAAAACATCCAGGGGAGAAACTCCGTTCGCACTTGTCTATGGCTCAAAAGCCTTAATACATGTGGATATCGGCGAACCAAGCATAAGGTTTACAACAGCCACGGAGGAAGCAAACGACGACGAATTGAGGATCAATCTAGACCTACTTGAACCACGGAGAGAAGCAACACTAATACGGATGGCAGCTCAGAAACAAATCATAGAGCGTTATTACAACCATAAAGATCATCTCAGATACTTCAAGATTGGGGACTTCGTCCTCGAAAAAGTCTTTCAATCAACGAAAGAAGTAGGCGCAGAAAAGCTAAATCCAAACTGGGAAGGACCCTACAAAGTCTGAGGCATAGCTGGGAAGGGCGCCTACGAGCTGGAAGCTATGGACGTAAGAATCCTACCAACAAGTTGGAATGCCATTCACTTGAAGAAGTACTACTTTTAAGGAAAAGAAGTACCCCCGGTCAAGTATCTCACGTTCGATTTTATTTTTAACATTTGAAATTTTACTAACCTTTTTAAATGATAGGCATAAAGCTAACCCATCACCATATGATGATATTAGACCTGCAAAGACACGAGGAAATAACTAAATTCCTGGTCTAGGGTTACACTTTCTGATGGACGTTTTAAAGGGTTAAGCAGTCATCATCTAAAAATTATATACCTTCGAGTCCCGTATGTTTTTCCTTTTCAGGAAAATGACCACAAGGAAGGAATAATCAAGTGCTCGAGATTTCATTTTACAAAGCTCAAACACTTGGGGGACTATACAGTATAGAAGGCAAAAACGAAGCAAAAAATACTATCAAAAAATCAAAGCTCGATCCTGATGATCCATCTAACCAACAAATACGAGCAAAATCGAAAGAGCCAAAGACTCAAGCACAAAGCCTCTAATCCAAAAAACCTTCGAACATGTTCAGGTTAAAAGGCAAAATGTTAGCAATGTTAGCCACGAGGAAGAAATGCGCATCTTTGTACTTATTCAAAAGAAAGACTGTTGTAACCAAAAATAGTTATGGATAAAAGATCATCATCATTGTACTCATTCAAAACTGTTGTAACTAAAATAGTCACGAAATCTTTGTACTCATATAGAAAACTGTTATCAAATAAAACAGTTATGGATGAAAGATCAAAATCCTTGTACTTGTTCAAAAAACTGTTATCAAATAAAACAGTTACGGATGCAAAAGCATTTTCCTCGTGCTTATTAAAATTGTTGTCAACAAAAACAGTTACAGGTGAAAACCCCAACTTGAATAAAAACTGTTACGAACGAAAAACAGTTGCTCTCTTGTATTAACTCGAAAAAACTGTTACATACGAAAAACAGTTACGAAATACAAGTGTATATCAAATCTGTTAAAAGAAAACAGTTGCAACATGAGTTTTAGACAATAATCAAACACATGTAAAAGTTGTGAAAGTTCAAACAAAAAACTTTCCTCAGAAACATTCTTAAATATGTGAAAAATTCCTATCACTCTATTGCATTATTACACCTTTATGAAGTTGAGATGTCTTCTTCATTAAGTGTCGATCAAAAAAGGGCCCTCTTCCATAAATTATGCCTACTACAAAAAGGCACACAATTAATATGACACCGTGCCTATTACGAAAAGGTATGGGTAATCTAAAGCATTCTATATGAAAAACTCAGAGGTAAAACTAAAACCTCGAAAAATAAAGCATGCAAAAGACTTAAAGAGTGAAACAGAAACTCAACGGAAAACAAAAGTCATATTAGCATTAATATATTAAAACGACTAAGTAAAAACTAAGTATTAACTTATACTTAGCCATATAGAATTTTTATACATTAAGGTTCCCTTAAGTTGTCGTTTGGGGACTTTAAAGAGATCCAAATTTACCCCCGATGGGACTGGGGGTAACCACCAATTGAGACAAAGATAAACAAAAAGGGTGAACCAACTTCTTAAATTTCTTCAGGATGGGGGTTAACTTCACTGGAAAAAGGAGCAGGAGCGGCTTGGGACGAAGAGACTTGAGCAGCAAGAGCCTCACCTTCAGGTGAAGAGAGATTCTGACCTTGTTAAGCCTTCTAATGGACTCCTTGATTTTTGCAATTTCAGCATCAAGGTCGAAACCTTCTCGACTCATTTCAGTCAATGTGTCGAGGCGAGAGTTCATATACGCCCAACTAACATCGACAACTGTCCTATCTTCAAGAGATTCGTAATCTTTCTCTGATAGCATAACTTCAGCTCTTAGTTCATCCCTCTCAGTCACGACATCATTATTAGAGGACCTTAAAGGAGCGAAAGACCTTTCCAGGAACTGAACTTTCTCCAAGGAGTTACGGAGATCTTCCTGGGTCTGAGTAAGGGATTGCACTAATTCGCCCGAATACTCTTCCTTTTGGTCTAGTAAGGCCTTCAAAATCCTGACCTCTTCAGAGGCACGAGACAACTGCTCCATGAATGAGGACTCTAGGGCGCTCTTATCCTTGTCTGCCTGATCAAAGGATGCCTTCTCCACGGCCAACTCTGCTGTCATGACCCTCACTTGCTGCTCCAATGTACATTTTTTTTCTTCTACAGCCTCCATGTTGAGCCTTAAGCTTTCATACTAATCCTTCCAGTTATATGCTTCTGCACGCCATTCTTTCACTTCCTGCTCCGTATGAGAAATCCTTTTTATAAGCTCCGTGCCAATAAGATTGATCTGCAAAAGAAAGCCAATTAGATATGATAAATACATGTACAAGAGTGAACACAAGAAAATGCATTTTACCTTTAAAGAAGTATGCACGATTTCATTAGCCCATGTAAGGGAACTGTGGCTGTCCAACTTAGCTCTCTTTGTCGGGCCTATCAATGGTTTCAAACACACATCAGGCTGGACAGACTTTTTAAAGAGACTAACCTCCGCTGGAACTTCTATCATCACCTGCCTCATCTCTCCGCTGGAAGACCCTACTTCTGTAACAGAAGGCACAGAAGCAGGTAGAGATGCAGGAGCTACGGGTGAGGAAGTCTGAGGGGCCGAAAAATCCACGGGATAGGGAGCAATGACAGGAGTAGGAATAACCACGGTAGTAGGAGAAATAATTGGAACAGTTGAAGGGAGTTCTCTAAAAGTTGGAGATAAAACAGCCAAGGGAGCTTCATCAGCGACAGAACCAAAGCCTTCACGGAACTATTGGCCAACAAATTCACGTACGGGAGAGGGAATAGCATCATCGAAGGAAGAAAGTCCAACTTCAGGCACGGAAGGCACGATGACAGGTGTAGACTCGTCGTCTGAGACCACCTTCCTTCTATGTGACCTATGGACCAAAGTGCCTTCCTCTTCCTCCTCTTCTCCCGAGGTCCTTGACCCACCTGCTTTTCTCTTTGAAGAAGAAGAGCCTGAAATGATCTCCTGGGCCTGAGCCAGGGATAACTTGGGAACAGACGCGGATGCAGAAATTCCACGACTAGGAAACCCTGTCAAAAGGAAAGGGTTAAAGAATGATCAAAGGAATAAACAAGTAAAAATAAAAACTTCACTTACCATGAGTCTTAACTCTCCAACCAAACCTCTCAGATAGGTACTTCCACGAACGTTCTTCCAATGGATCAATTAACAAAAGCGTTTCTACCCAATCTCTTAAACCGGAGACATTCTCGACGGTTCCCATGATTGCTGCAAAAAGAAGAAACAGCTACGGTATTGATAAACTATCTAAATCAAAAAGCAAGGAATGTGAGAAAAAATGTACTCACGTGAAAAATTCCACTTCTCAGGGAAGGGGAGATTCTCTTCACCTACTAAACCAGCAGTAGGAACAGCAACATACCGAAGAAACCAACCTCGATCCTTATCATCTTCAGAAGTAAGTAACACCCTTTTACTCCTAGCAGCTAGGGTAAAAATTCCCTGACGGAACAACATTGGGGAATAGAGGTGAATAAGATGATGAAAGGTAAAAGGGATCGAAGCTAAGGTAGCCAAGTATCTAAGACATGCAATGACTTGCCATACAAGAGGACCGACTTGTCCCAAGCAAGTTTCGAAAAATTGACAGAACTCGATGATTACTGGTCGATGGCAGGCTTGAACCCTAATGTAAAGGGATAGGTATAAACAAAATAATGCCCTGTATTGTAAGACGTTATTATTTGATTACTGTTTGGAATGATTACAGGAAAATCGGAACTCCAATGACAGTCCCTGCGTATAAGAGAATTAAACCTTCAGTGAGTTGGGTAGGGTACTTGTCAACACTATCCAGAGATGATAATGAAGAAACCTGATCTCTAATGGCCTAACTATCCCTAGCAAAGGTGAACTCTGCAGGTACTATTTCATCGACCCTCGGTTGGCGCAAAGGTTCGTGACGTTCTCTACCTTTGGACGAAGATCTAGAAGCCCTAGCCCTCAGAGAAGTTAAGGACCTAGAAGAAGGAAGAGAAGTAATTTGAGAAGAGGAAGAACCCCTTGAAGGAGTAGAACCTAAACTCCTCAACCTTTCGCCTCTCCTACTCCGTGTTGGAGCGGAAGAGGGAGTCAAATCATCTATGTTTTTGAAGAAGACATATCTACAAAGACAAGGAAAAAGTTCTTTACAAATAAAGTTTGAAAGCTACAAGTTTTTCGTGAAAGAAAAGAAAAGGGGGTATTTATACTCGAAGATAACCGTCAAAAATGGGAAAAAACAATGATGTGAAAGCCATAATTGAAGATGTCACTTCGTGACTGATGCAGCCGCAAAAAATCCCTAAAAGGCGCTGAACAATTGCAGAACCAACCCGGAAATGCCACGTGGCATAAGCATTAAATGGAAGTGACAAGCGATGCTTACGTACAGAAAAAGATGCAATGATTCGAGTGAAGCGGCGGCAAAATATTTTCGCTATAAATGAGTATCCACTTACCAAATATTGATCGATAAATATATGGTAAGTGGGGGGACTATCTGTATTGGTAAAAAGAGCTTCACACATGTAATAAATCTTGATGACTCAGCAGTCTACGTGGAGCAATGAAGACACGACAGCTGGACGGGACTCTATGAAGAGGTATGAGGCAAAGAGGCACGGCAAATCACACCCACGAGTTAATTAGCTACGGAAGTCTCAACCTAGTTTAGAAGATGAAGAGACACGGTCAAAATGTATCTGGACAGAACAAAGGGTGGATTCAGAGATCTTCAATTAGTGATCCACACGTTACACAACATTCACGCAACAATTACGATTACTCATTGTAACGTTACATTAATGTCATAATTAGTCATTAATGCTCAATCACTGAAAAAGGCAGACATTATATTAAGAAATTCCCTATATAAGGGAGTAAAATATAACCTGTAAAGGGACATCCGAACTACTATTGCAATATACTTACTTTTTGTGCATCTTACTGCTTTCCATTTACAAGTTTGCCTACAATTATAATCTTATTCTTTGGTTATCAGAAACCCGTGTTCTTCTTAAATAGCTTTGGGCAAAGAATCCAATTCTTTGGTTAAACAATAAGAACCACGACTCCCCGAAGCACTGTGAGATACCTGAAGTGCTGAATGAAATGGCCTATGAGGATGGCCTCTAACAAAAGCACCCCTACCTCTAGATGAGGCGCCGTTGAACACACCGGAATAACGAGGTCTCTTATCTGACCCCTGACCTCTCTGTCAAAGAACCATCTCGACTCGCCTGGCCATATTGTCCGCATCCTGGAACGTAATCTCGCTCCTAGTCTCCTTAGCCATTTGCAATCTAATAGGCTGAGCAAGACCCTCTATAAACCTCCTCCTCCTCTCTCTCTCTCTCTCTCTCTCTCTCTGTGGGAAGAAAAAGAATAGCATGACGAGCCAAATCCACAAAACGAGTCTCATACCTGGTAACAGTCATGCTGCCCTACTGAAGACGCTCGAACTGACGGCGATGCTCCTCTCTCGTAGTGATAGGCAAAAACTTCTCTAAGAAGAGATGTGAGATCTGATCCCAAGTAAGAGCAGGAAACCCAGCTGGTCTAGTCAATAAATAATCTGTCCACCACTTCTTGGCGGAACCAGCCATATGAAAAGCAGCAAAATCGACCACATTGGTCTCAAATATACCCATGTTCTGAATAACCTCATGACAACTATCAAGATACTCCTGGGGATCCTCTGAAGTAGCACCACTGAAATGAACTGCAAAGAGCTTGGTAAACCTATCCAATCTCCACAAAGCCTCGGAAGACATAGTTTCCCCATCACCGGGCTGTGCCGCAGCAACCGGCTGAATTACCCCAACTGGATGAGCTGTTGGGGTTTGGAACTGGGGGCCATCAGCTCCGTAGTATAAGTAGTAGGAGTCTGGGCTCCTCCTCCGGCCTGAGATACGGATGGTGCCATGGGGAATGTGCCAGTCTGGGCCACACTCTCTATAAGGCCCACTAATCGGACCAAAGCATTCTGGAGCACTGGGGTGGCAATAACCCCTCGGGGACCTGAGCTGGAACCTCCTCATCGAACTCTACCTGAGGCTCCACGACTGGTGCTGCTGCTCGGGCTCTAGGCTGAGCCCTGCCCCTACCTCGGCCTCTGGCACGACCTTGGCCTCGACCTCTTCCCCTCGTAAGAACTGCTTCTGGAGGCTCTAGTTGCTGATCAGCGGAAGAAGTGGTACGTGTCCTCGCCATATGCGAGAGAATAAGAATAGGAAAGTTCAATCAGTATCGAGATAACAAAATCGCACGACAGATTAGAATAAATTTGAAAGTTGTTCCTAGACTTCATAGCCTCTGGGAGATAAGTTCAGACGTCTCCGTACCGATCCCCCAAACTCTACTAAGCTTGTCCGTGAATTGTGAGACCTAAGAACCTTAGTTCTCTGATTCCAACTTGTCACGGCCACAAAATCCCCACCATCGGGATCGTGATGGCACATAACATTACACTTGCAAGGCAAGCCAACGTTAGATATTGTTAAACCATTTATGTTTATTTTTAGAAATTAATAGAAATTAAACAAAATAAAACAAAATAATTGTAAAGTAAATATATGCATCGAAGTCATTTACATCCTATTTCTCCCCAGAAACCTGGTGTCACAATTTCACGAACACACTATGATTTTTTACAAACATGAGTCTGAAAGAAATTTATATTTGTTATTGGAATGTAAGAAAAACAGTAATAAAGGGATAAAGAAGGGGACGCCAGGGCCTGCGGACGCCAGCAGGACTACATTGGGTCTCCAAGTGTGAACCTGAGCCAAGTCTCTTAGTCAGCCACAACCTGCTCAAAAATATGCACAAGAAGTGCAGAGTGCAGCATCAGTACAACCGACCCCATGTACTGGTAAGTGCCGAGACTAACCTCGACGAAGGTGCGACAAGGCTACGACGGGACTCTCACAATATATATGAATAGTACGGAATATAAATAATAAGACGGAAAAAGGAGAACGAAAATTTTAAGCAGTAAATTGCAAGAATAAATAAATACGTAATCTCAGTGTATTTTCCATATCCAGCTATAACCAATCCTTAAACCAAAATATAAAAACCATCGATTAAACTACATAGTCAAAGAATAATAAATAAACACATATATTGATGCGGTGTGAATCCCGATCCCATCACTTCTCCCTTATTCCTCCGTAACAATTATATTAAAGGTAAATAATAAATATATGTTGTTGACCCAAGTCACTGCATAGTTTTGAAGATTGAGAAATGCCTACCCAGTTGAACCAGGTCCATCATGGCAAACATCTCGAACGAATCAATTGGCACAAGAACCGTACATGCACAGGAGATAAACATGATATGTGAATTATCCATGAACTAAGAGGTTGTCTCCTAATGTGAAAAGGTTGCAAATTGATAAGAGGTTAGAGTTCGAGTTCAGCAAGAACAAAAACAAAGGGAGGAAGTTGAGATAAACACAAACTCTTACACCAAGGAAGAGTTGCATTAAAACTAAACAAGAACATCTCAACTTCTGGCGCTATATAATGTTGAAGTATTCCTACTGAAGCTTTATTCGCACAAAGACAGAATTGAAGCAAGAACTGAAAGCAAAATTACCAGAGAAATTTTGCAAGCAGAATCCTTGTGTGACACAAAGGCTACTGACCAACTAGAAGAACCAGTTCCATCTGTTTGTCTTTGAGTCTAGTTGGTTGTAGTAGGTGATTTAATATTGTATCTTTCAGCTTTATTAGAAGAAATTGTAATAGGTACACACTGTTCAAGTTAGAGTTAACTGGAAGCTTGTCGCGATTAGCTAGAGGCTAGTTTACTACAAAGGGATTAAAGTTAGTCCTAGGTTTACAAAAGAGTTTATTTTGTAAATGTTGTTTGGCTCAGAGTTGTAGTGAAGAGTTTGGGAAAATCCTACTGAGGAGTAGGTCGTGGTTTTTTCACCTTTTGAGCCAGGTGTTTTCCACGTAAAAATCTCTGTGTTTTTACTTTACTGCATTTATTATTCCGCACCAGTAGAAGTTGGAACACCAAGAAGAACCAGGTTCTTCTATTGAGACAGTACTCGAAAATTAGACACCACACAAATCACCCCCCCCCCCCTCTTGTGTGGTATTGAAGTATAAAACATCAATTGGTATCAGAGCAGGTTATCCTTGAAAAGGCTAACACCTTGGAAAAGATCAAAATGAGTGCACCACCTGGAAATTGGGAGGGTCAATCAACTGCAAGGACACCACTCCTCAATGGCTAGTATTACTCTTGCTGGAAGAACAGGATGAAGGACCACCTGATTGGAGAAGACTATGAACTCTGGGACATAGTCACTGATGGTCCTCTAGCTACCATAAAGAAGATTGCGGAAGGTGTAGATGTACCAAAGACTAGAGCTGACTGCACTGCTGAGGATCTGAATAAATGAGAGAAGAATGCAAAGTCCAAGAAGTGGCTAGTGTGTGGACTAGGTCCAGACGAGTACAGTAGAATCCAAAGCTGCACCACTACAAAAGAAATCTGGGATACCTTACAAGTAGCCCATGAAGGAACACCTCAGGGAAAAAGATCAAGAGGTACTCTTATATAGTCACAGTATGAAAACATCACTATGAAAGAAGGAGAGACAATCCAAGAGATGTACACAAGGTTCACAACTTTGAAAAATGAACTTAAGTCTCATGGTAGAGTCATTCTTGAAGAGGAAAGGGTAGAGAAGATCCTGACAAGGGTCTTACCAATCTCCTGGGAAAGAAAAGTCACTGCTATCCACGAATCCAAAAATATGGAAACCCTCAGATTGGATGAACTACTTGGAAACCTTACTGCCTATGAACTTAGAAGGCAGACAATGAAGATGAATGGTTCAAAGAAGGAGAGGAGTCTAGCACTGAGAATCACCGATGGAGCAAATCTTGAGGAAGATGAGATGGCCATGATTACCAAAGAATTCAGAAACTTTCTCATAAGGAAGAAGGGCATCTCTAGAGAAGGAAATTACAACAAAGCAAAAGCTCCAGAAAGGCCAACCAATGAGGGATGCTACAAGTGTGGAAAGACTGGACACCTTATCAAGAACTGTCCTCAGTGAGAAGTGGAATGGAAAAAGGAGATATATAAAAGAAGGAAAAGGAAGAAGGAACTGGTCCAACCCAAGAAAACCACAAACAAAGCTATGGTTGCTGCTTGGGGGAAAGTTCAGATGAAGAATCAGAAGATGGTGAGAATGAAGATCAGGCGCTCATGGCAATTGGAGAATCTGATGAGGAATCACATGAAGAACCAGAGGTAAGTATCTCCCATCTTAAAAATAAAATAAAGTTCCTATCTAAGGAAAAACTTTCTGAGTTGCTACTTGATTTCATGGATGATTCCGAAGAACAACCAAAGATAAGGAACAACTCTCTAAATAATGTGAAATGCTAAAAGCAAAATGCATGAACCTGGAAATCAGAGTAAGTGAATCTGAAAAGAAAAACACTGTCTTGTTGAAACAGGTTCATCCACTTGAAACTGAGATTCTAGAACTAAAATCTGAAAACTTAAAGCTAAAGCTAGGATCCAGTAAAAAGATTGTTGATCATTCTCATATCATGTTAGAAGAAAATGTGGGAAAACTAAAAGATAAGATGTATGCCAAGGATGAACAGATAAGAACTCTTAAAGAAGAACTTGGCAAAGTCAAACATGAATTAGATCGAACTTGTAAATGGAATAAATCCTCTGATGCCTTGATATGGCTTCAAGAGAATCATAGTAGCAACCGGAGAGGGATTGGCTTTGGGAGTCAATTGCCCAAGTGGGATCCCAAAAGCAAGTATCTCACTCTCCTTGAGAATAAAATCTGCACCCACTGTGGTAAGAATGGCCACTATAAAATTGAGTGTACTGCAAAAGACCAGGCCAGTCGAAGAAACGAGAGTTTTGTTGAAAAGAAAAACTGGCTACCAAACTGGGCCAGAAAAATCTTGATTCATCCATTCTCTCATAGAAAAGGACCCAAACTAGTTTGGGTTCTTAA
>ML387837.1:55961-79969 GCA_005239525.1 Nicotiana knightiana | reverse complement strand
AGTTCCTTTCACTTGAAAGCCTCAAAGGAGGAAATGTCTCCTTTGGAAATGGAAAGAAAGGTGAAATTATTGGGGTTGGTAAGGTAGGTAAGGATGACACACGTTCCATTGAACATTTGTACCTGATAGATGGCTGGAAATATAGCCTGATCAGTGTGTCAAAACTGTGTGACAGAGTTAACTTGGTTGCCTTTATTTCCACAAAATGTTTTGTGATTAACCTGCTTACTGACAAGATTGTTTTGCAGGGAAAAAGAATGAATAACATCTATGTCATAGACTTGTCCACACTGTCTGAAAATGAACTCACTTGCCTAAGTGTGTTGGACAGTGATCCCCTCCTGTGGCACAAAAGACTTGGTCACGCAAGTCTAAATCAGCTAAACAAACTAGTCTCTAAAGACTTAGTGGTAGGGCTTCCTAACATTAAGTTCAAGGAAGACAAAGTTTGTGAGGCATGTGCAAGGGGTAAGCAGGTAAGATCTTCTGTCAAAAGTAAGAAAATGGCCAGTACCACCGGGACGTTGGAACTGGTTCATATGGACCTATGTGGTCCTATGAGAACTCTGAGCAGAGGTGGTAATAAATATGTAATGGTGCTAGTTGATGACTATTCAAGGTTCACTTGGACCTTATTTCTGACATCTAAGGATGAAGCATTTGATATGTTCACCTCATTTGTTAAGAAAACGCAAAATCAGTTAGGAAATCAACTAGCATCAATAAGATCTGATCATAGTACTGAATTTGAGAATCCGAAGTTTGTTGAGTTCTGTGATGAACATGGTATCAATCACAATTTTTCTGCCCCTAGAACCCCACAGCAAAATGGGGTTGTTTAAAGAAAAAATAGAACTCTTGAAGATATGGCAAGAACCATGCTTCTTTCTAGAAAACTATCCTATAGCTTCTGGGCAGAAGCAATAAACACTGCATGCTACATAATAAATAGATGCATGACCAGGCCTCTGGTAGAGAAAACTCCTTATGAATTACTTAAAGAGAGAAATCCCAACATATCCCACCTTAGGGCTTTCGGATGCAAGTGCTTTGTGCACAATAATGGCAAAGATTCCCTAGGAAAATTTGATCCCAGAAGTGATGAGGGAGTATTCTTGGGATATTCATCACACAGTAAGGCTTATAAAGTGTATAATAAAATAACTATGTGTGTAGAAAAGAGTGTACATGTTGTCTTTGATGAAACTAACACTCTTGTTGAGAGAGAGGAACCAAAAGATGAGGAGCTTGGACTGGTGAGAAGCACTGAAAACATTGAATCAAATATGGAAGATGGAACAAGTGATGGACCAGGTCCAACTACCCCAAGCAACATGACAGGGGGAACTCAACATGTGAACCTTGGCCCTGATCCTGTTCCACAACAACAAGACACCATGTAACTATCTATAAGTGAACAATTGGTTCTCAAACCACACAGATATCAGAGTTCTCACCCTCTTGAGAACATCATAATAGATCTGATATCTGGAATCAAAACAAGATCCTCTTTGAAAAATTTGTGTGTGTTTGATGCCTTTCTATCCTTGATTGAACCAAAGAACATTGGTGAAGCCCTATAGGATGCTAACTGGATAAATGCGATGCAAGAAGAGACGAATCAATTTGAAAGAAGTCAAGTGTGGCACTTGGTACCTAGACCACTAGACAGATCAGTGATTGGCACAAAGTGGGTCTTCAGGAACAAGCTCGATGAGGATGGAACTGTTACAAGAAACAAGGCTAGACTGGTTGTTCAAGGATACAGTCAAGAAGAGGGAATTGACTATGATGAGACCTTTGCCCCTGTGGCAAGATTGGAGGCAATCAGACTTCTTATAGCATTTGCTGCACACATGGAATTCACTCTCCATCAGATGGATGTTAAGAGTGCCTTCCTCAATGGCTATCTGAAGGAAGATGTATTTGTCAAACAGCCTCCAGGTTTTGAAAGCAAGGAGTCACCTGACCATGTATACAAACTTGACAAGGCTCTTTATGGTCTCAAACAAGCACCAAGAGCATGGTATGAGCGTCTATCAAAATTCCTGCTAGAACATGGATACAAACGAGGTAAAATTGACAGCACCTTGTTCTTAAAGGAAAAGGGTAAAGAAATCCTGGTTGTGCAAATATATGTGGATGATATCATATTTGGTGTGACTTCTGAAAAATTGAGTAAGGAATTTGCTATACTTATGGGGAGTGAGTTTTAGATGAGTATGATGGGTGAGCTAAACTTCTTAGGCTTGCAAATCAAGCAAAACTCAAATGGAACAATGATCCATCAACAAAAGTATGTGAAAGAATTGCTCAAGAAATTTAAAATGGAAGACTCAAAGGAAATAGACACCCCCATAGCCATAACTACAAAATTAGATATGGATGAACCTGGTTCATCCGTTGATCAAAAGCTATAGAGGGATGATTGGGTCTCTATTATATCTCACTGCCAGCGGACCAGATATTGTGTTCAGTGTAGGACTGTGTGCTAGGTTTCAGGAAAATCTAAAGGAGTCCCACATAACTGCAATGAAGAGAATTTTGAGATATCTGGAAGGCACCAATGATTTCTGCCTTTGGTATCCTAAAGGTAGTAATTTCGACATTATAGGATATGCTGATGCTGATTATGCAGGTTTCCTGGTTGACAGGAAAAGTACTTCAGGCATGGCTCACTTTTTGGGATCCTGCCTTGTGTCTTGGGCTACCAAGAAATAGAATTTAGTAGCCTTGTCTATTGCTGAGGCTGAATATGTGGCTGCAGCCTCATGCTGTGCTTAGTTGCTATGGATCAAGCAACAACTGATGGACTTTGGTATAGAGGTTGGATACATTCCTATTTTCTGTGACAACACTAGTGCAATTAGTATGACGAAGAACCCGGTTCATCATAAAATAACTAAGCACATAGATGTTATACACCATTTCCTAAGGGATGACTATGAAAAAGGAATGATCTCAATCAAATTTTGTGCTACTGACCAACAAATTGCAGATATCTTTACTAAAGCACTAAGTAGGGAGCATTTTGAGAGAAATTGGATTGAATTAGGGATGATTAAGATCACCTAAGTGAAAAAAAAATTGAACCGGCTAGAAACACTAACATAGATAATCAACCAGACTAATCATTGCTCAGTATCATGACTTTACTGCCATAATCTCTTGCCATGTATTAATACGATTCCCTGGTTGATAATTATATTTTTCTATTTTTGTAAGTTGAGGCAAATTAAAAACTTTAACACGATGAACCTGGTTCATCCCTGCTGGTTCATCTGACGGACAAGGTACGTGCTCATCTCCATACAATTATTGAATTAATTACATTCACACATGAGCAGGAATCTATCTATATTAGGTTCATTTCAAATTCTTTGTACTTATCCCTAAATGAACCCGTTCCATGAAGTCCCATCGCTACTTAATTAGCCTAGATTTAGGGGTTTCTTAACCGTCTAATCAATGACACTCCTACATCTATTAGACTCCCACTTGATTAAATATTCTTCCCGTTATATAATTCATAGCCACATCTTATAAAAGGGCCATAATTACTTCCCCTCTTCATAACATCATAAGTCGAACCAAGTTCGTTATTCTTCTCCAACCAAAACTGATCGTCTCTTCTCTTCCAAAATTATTCATAACAATGTCTTCACCACCCCCTGCTTCATCTTCCTACACAAACTCTGATCATGGGGAAGAAAATTCTCCTTCAGTCTACAGTTCACATTCACCAAACATACCTTCATCCCCCCAAAACCCTCCAATTCTTGAACCCACTCCTGAACCCACACCTAACCCTAGTCCATCCCCCAGGGCACGAAGAGTAAAAGTTTTGGCCAGAAAATCAGTTGCTTCTGGCTCTCGTGCAAGATTCTTGGAGGAAATTCTTAAAGCCAGCGAGGTTCATGAGTCTGAATCTTCAAGTGAATCCTTCAAATCCGCTAATGAGGATGAAGCACTAGGTTCATCCAGTTATGAGCAAGGTAATCTTGAAGTTGAATCTGAAACTGCTACTACTAAAAACAGGTTTGTGTTGGTTGGGTCAGTTGTTGATGTAGAAGTGCTGGATAGGCAAAGAAAAATGGGGAAAAATCTTGAGAGAGAGGGAGAAGGAGGTTCTGTAAGGGGATGATCTGGGGAGGACGGTGCTACGTTGGCTATTTGTGGCCCCGCTCTTATGATTAATGAAGATGGAGTCACAGATTTAGGGGGAAGTGTTGTTGGGGAAGCAGCAGTAGGTTTAGAGAGCCTACAAAAATCAACAGATGAACCTGGTTCATCTATCGAGGAGACATTGGCTGAGATGCTGAGGAAGCTGGAGGAGTCCTACAATCCCAAGAGGAAAAGAACTTCAAAATCAAAGAAGGTCACTACCCCAATTCCACCAAAGAAAAGAAAAGTTTCTATATCTGCTGATGCTCCTGCCCCAAAGGTTCGTGCTACAAGAAGTGTTGTTCGACAAGGAGAAGAGGAGTTAGAAAGGGCTCTGAGAAAGAGCAAGAAAAAGAAAGCTGCCAAGGGAAAGGCAAAGGTAGGAGAGCCTATTGAGGTTGTTATTGTTGATGATGAGACGATGGACCTGGTCCATCATGAGGAGCAGCCGGATCCACGTTTGGTTGAGACACCCAAGCCCAAGAAGGCTACGGCTTCTTCAAAGAAGTCAGCTTCTGTGTCTGCCACACCCTCAAGCACTGCTAAAAGGACCAGGTCCAAGGCCAACAAAGTGAAGGTTGTTGAAGAAGAATAAGAAGAAATAGAATGGAGTGGAGGAGAAGAGGAAATCTCTGGTGAGCAATCTGATAAACTCACCATGTTTGGCAAGCATACTATTCTTAAAGGAAAGCTGGTGAGAGATCTGGAAGAATCCAAAATGATCTTTTTGATGAATGCGCTGGATGTGCAGGGATGGAAGGACATGGTCCTTCACCTGGAAAGAAGGCGGACAAGTAATGAACTGCTGGAGTTTATGGCCAATGCAAGTGTGAAGGATGGCAGGGTAACCTCCACAGTCAAGGGGATTCAGATCACATTTGATGCAAAGGAGCTGGGAGAGATTCTGAATATCCCTGTTGAGGGCTATGATGATTACACTAGGCAAAGATGGACCAGTCTAGATGGAATGTCCTCATCTCTCAACATCACCAGATTCTTTTGTGAAAATGAGAAGGAACTTGAACCCAGGCCAGTGTTCAAAAGTGAAATAAATCCCTAGAACAAGCTATTCTTTGAATTTGTGATCAAGTTTCTGCTTCCAAGACAAGAGCGTAGGCACATCGCCAGTTACATGGACTTAACGCTTATGGAGTGCCTGTACAGGGGAAAGTAGATTAATTGGCAAGCTTTCATCATTCAGCTCTTGGACAGAGTTGTAAATGGAACCAAAGCACACGCTATTCCTTATGGCTTTATTCTGACAACTGTGCTTGCCTACTTCGAGGTTCCTATGAAGAAAGCTGAGATGGCTACTGCTAAGGATTATTTTGGGAAGAAAACTTTGCTGACATGTGATTATATTGTCAATTTTCCTGAGGATGAACCTGGTTCATCTAGAAAGCAGCCAGTCAATAGCAAAGTCAGGTCATTGGTGCAGGAAGGAGAGATAAAGGATGCGGAGATCCTTCGATTGAAAACTCGCCTTCATGAGGTTGAAGTTGAGCGTGATGCTCTCAGATCTGAACTAGCCAAGGAGAAGGAGAAAAATGAAGGTGTTATTCAACAAATGCTTTCTCTCCTTCAAGCCAAGACCCCAACCTCATCTACCCCTTCCCAACCTTAGGAATTCCAGAGCCACCAAAAACCCCTCATTGCCCGGTTCAGGTTTTGTTCTGTTTCTATTTTTTGTTGTTTTGCTCATGGTAGTGACTGCTTTAGTTTTTTTGTATGGTGCTTGAATTGCGTTCTAATCAATGAATTCTGCTGTTTTTGTTATTGACTTGTCTCAGTTTCTTAGATAGCTTACATTTATTTGTTTCTTTTGATGATTAATCATGTTTTGCACCTGCAGTTGCCTCAACGTCGATGAGTAATTGTTAGAAACTCTGGTAAGTTTATCATTTTGCAACTTTTCGATGATGCCAAAAGGGGGAAGATATGTGATTTTTCAAAATTTCAAAAAATTGTGATATTTATAACCTAATGAACCTGGTCTCTCCATGATAAATGCTTAAAACCATACAAAGTGTTTGAAGTTTATACAGGGTTGAACACAGAGTTTGTCATCATCAAAAAAGGGGAATTTGTTGACCCAAGTTACTGCATGGTTTTGAAGATTGACAAATGCCTAACCAGTTGAACCAGATCCATTAGGGAAAACATCTCGAACGAACCAATTGGCACAAGAACCGTAGATGCACAGGAGATAAACATGATCTGTGAATTATCCATGAACTAAGAGGTTGTCTCCTAATGCGAAAAGGTTACAAATTGATAAGAGGTTAGAGTTCAAGTTCAGCAAGGACAAAAACAAAGGAAGGAAGTTGAGATAAACACAAACTCTTTCACCAAGGAAGAGTTGCATTAGAACTAAACAAAGAACATCTCAACTTCTGGCGCTATATAATGTTGAAGTATTCCTAATGAAGATTTGTTCGCACAAAGACAGAATTGAAGCAAGAACTGAAAGCAAAATTACCAGAGAAATTTTGCAAGCAGAATCCTTGTGCGACACAAAGGCTACTGACCAGGTAGAAGAACCAGTTCCATGTGTTTGTCTTTGAGTCTAGTTGGTTGTAGTAGGTAATTTAATATTGTATCTTTCAGCTTTATTAGAAGCAATTGTAATAGGTACACACTGTTCAAGTTAGAGTTTACTTGAAGCTTGTCGCGATTAGCTAGAGGCTAGTTTGCTACAAAGGTATTAGAGTTAGTCCTAGGTTTACAAAAGATTTTATTTTGTAAATGTTGTTTGGCTCAGAGTTGTAGTGAAGAGTTTGGGAAAATCCTACTGAGGAGTAGGTCGCGGTTTTTTTGACCTTTTGAGCCAAGTGTTTTCCACGTAAAAATATCCGTATTTTTACTTTACTGCATTTATTATTCCGCACCAGTAGAAGTTAGAACACCAAGAAGAACCAAGTTTTTCTATTGAGACAATACTCGAAAATTGGACACCACACAAATCACCCCCCTCCCCTCTTGTGTGGTATTGAAGTATAAAACATCATATGTTGTGGCGCACAACCCGATCCCACCATATATCAATATCAACATAATAATTCACCCTTATTACTACGTTTCAATCCACCCTTATTCCTCCTGTTGCGGCGTGCAACCCGATCCCACCGAATATTCACATTTACCCTTATTCCTTCTGTTGTAGCGTGCAACCCGATCCCACCATATCAAATAAGTTCCACATAGTGTACAGAAATTCATAACAATTCACGCAAATCCCTTTACCAACACTTGAATTCTAAAGCAAAGCTACCGGAAGCCATAATAACAATGAAACTCAACAAGATCTTTACTACTCAGCGAGACCAAACCAAGATATCATAGAAAATACTAAAAAGAACAGTTTAACCCAAATAAAGGGTGGGCAATAATCTACAGGGGAAACAAATATCCAACAAGTAACAGTTAAGCACAGAATTTCAGTTAGACAAGTGACAAGTAAAGCAAGAAAGGGAACAATATAAGGGAAACGGGGGGAAAATAGGTAAAACAGGTAAATTGGCGGCGCATTGGTACTCGTCACCTCATGTATACACCGCTCACATGATTATCACATAACAAACAATTCAACGGTTCCTAAACCCTCAAGTCAATGTTAGACACAACACTTACCTCACTTCAAATATCACTTAACTCTCAATCACAACCTTGCCTTTCAAATTAGTCTCCAAGCCAACAATATCTAGCAAATTACCAACCAAATGATTCAAAATAAGCCTTAGGAATCATCCACGATAACTACGGTTCAATTTAGTTTAATTTTGAAAAAGTCAACACCTAGGCCCGCTTGGTCCAAACTCGAAATTCGAACCAAAATTCGATTACCCATTCACCCCCGAGCCCGGATATACAATTGGTTTTGTAATGTGACCTCAATTTGAGGTCTAAATTCCCAAATTTCGAAATACCTAGTTTCTACCCAAAAATTCCCAATCCCACCATGAAAACCTTAGATTCTAGATTGAAATCTTGTAAAATGAAGTGAAAGATTGAAAGAAACTAGTTTAGAATCACTTACCTATGATTTTGGGAAGACGTGGTCTTTGGAAAATCGCCTTTTGTGTTTTAGGTTCTGAAAATTTGAAGAATAAATGAAAAATCCCGTCTAAGTCTCTTTTACTCAGCTGCAGATGTCGCATTTGCGACCTGAACTTCACAATTACGAAGCTCGCAAATGCGAGAAAGGTATCGCAAATGCGAACCTGTCGCATTTCTGCTTCTGTTGCAAATGCGAACATATTTTTCGCAAATGCGGAACTGGGGTCGCAATGTGACCACCTTTTTTGCAAATGCGAAGAACCCCTTCCCTAGACCAACTTCGCAAATGCGAAGATTTTCTCGTAAATGCGAGGACTGCCTGGCCCAGATACTCTTCGCATTTGCGATTAGTAGCTCGCAAATTCGAAGCTTTCATGCTCGCAAATGCGAACTTTGGTCTCGCAAATGCGAGATCAGAGGCCAGTTCCCAAAAATTGCAGATATCAGCAATGTTTAAGTCTAACTTCACTCCATAGCCTATCCGAAACTCCCTTGAGCCTTCGGGGCTCCAAACCAAACATGCAGACAAGTCCTAACACATCATATGAACTTGCTCGCGTGATCAAATCGCCAAAATAACACCTAGAACTATGAATTTAGCACCAAAACCTATGAATTTCTTAAGAACACTTCAAAATTACTATTTTCTCAATCGGACTTCTGAATCACGTCAAATTAGTTCCGTTTTCACAAAATTTTACAGATAAGGTATAAATATCATAACGGACCTGTATCGGGCTCCGGAACCAAAATACGGACCCAATACCAATAACATCAACTATTAACCATTTTCTTAAAACCTTTATAATTTCAGTCTTTCAATTTAAATCAAAAATTCATTTCTCAAGCTAGGGACCTCGGAATTCGATTTCAGGAATACGCCTAGGTCCCATATTTTATTACAGACCCACTGAAACCGTCAGAACACGCGTCTGTGTCCGTTTACCTAAAACATTGACAAAAGTCAACTGAAATCACTTTTAAATTTCAAAAATTATTATTTCTTAAATTTTCCACATAAAGGCTTTTCGAAATTATGCTCGGACTGTGCATGCCAATCGAGGTGGGTAAAAATGAGATTTCTAAGGCTAACAAGCGCAGAATAGAGTCTTAAATCACAAGATAACCCTTTGGGTCATCACAAAATCATAATAGTAAAATACATAACAATCTCCAGCTTTTATTATTATGAACTATAAATTAGTGTCATGTTTTCTTTCAAACACCTCAATTCCACCAATTATTTTTTTGAGCAAACAGGAAATATATATTAAAAATTACGAAATATTTAGTTCATCATAGTCATATTTTGTGTCACTTAGAACACTTAGATTTCCTAAACTTTCTAATACATTGCAAGCATCATGATCTAGGTACTTAACAAAAATATATTGTTCTTCTTGTTTATTCCTTACAAAAGATTCAACATAAGGAGGAGGTAGTACAAAAAGTTTTTTTCCCTTTTCTTTGACCATTTGGCTCCTTCGCCAGATGATGTGCCACATTATTCCCTTGCCTGAATACGTGCCGGAGGAGCACTACCTTCTCCTGGTGCATTAACAACCTGCATTTGTTAACAATATCATCATATAATATATTATCATGTTGTATAGAGCAGATTACTTTTGTGCAGTTTGTTTCTATTTCCAGTGGAAACATTTCCTATTCATGCGTTGTCTTAAGCCCTTCGAGAAGTGCCTTAACTTCTACTTCTAATGATCCTTTTGCGTATGTAGATTTTTTAAAACCAACCACCCAACTTTTTTTTGTATTACGGAATACACCTCCCTTCAAGAAGTTATGCTGTGACATCCTGTATTGCTGAATAGAGCACCCACTTTGCATTGCAGGCCACTCTTTTGATAGATGTCTTTAAAGCTAGCATCAATATTTAATTTAAACCAGACCTTAGGAGGTTTGTGCCATTTTACTTGGAATGAAATTTCTTTATAGGGACAAAATTATTTTCAGTAAGAAGAATGAATTCAGTAGCTTTTTGATTAATGAGATTGCTAGTGTTGTTTTGGTTGTTTGTATTTCTGTTTACCCATATATGCCAGAGGGCAAATGGAAAGAAGGAATTTCATTTATTATACTTACTACTTAATGAGCAATCAAAATTTTTTAGTTGAAGAAGCTAGTGTTCACCCGTTGAATTATAAAAATTTGGGATTATAAAAAATTTGACCATCTCATATTATCCCACAGGGATTTGGTGGCTTTACAGTGAAAGAACATTTGAGTGATAGATTCTTTTTCTCTCAAATCGCAAACAGGGCACAATTGGTCTATACTAATTCCTATATGAACTGGGTATTTTCTGCATGGAATTCTATTATAAAGGCAATGCCATAAGAAGAATTTTATCTTGTTTGGGCAAGATAAATCTCAGATCCAATTATAATCTAGTTGGCTACGCAAAAGGGTTTCAATTAGGTTGTAGCAAGTCTTAGAAGTGAAAAAACCTTTAGTAGTTAACGACCATATAGGATATCAATGGACAACTTAGTGAAATCTCATTTATGATCAATGTAGATATTCCTAAATTTTAAGGAGTAACCACTGATCGAGAGTGGGCCTTCAACCGTATTTCTAAGATTTTTTATATTGGATATCCAACTTGTGTTTCATATGTTCAGATTTGACTGGTAGTGGGGTGACCATGTAGTCCCTTTAGAACATAACTCCCATCCCTTTAAAATGCCCTTCCAAATGAAGGAGTGGCTAAATTTTGAAGTATGCACCCCATATAAGGTAATAATAAGCCTTTTCCATGGAGTTATGACATTTGTGAGTAATCTCCATACTAGGTTAGCTAAGTTGCACATATTTTTTGTATTAGCATTATGGATGCCTAAGTCTCGTTGGATTTAGGTTGGAAACATTAGACCACTTAACAAGGTGTCAATTCAACCAATTAATTGCGCATACGTAACATACTTGCTCATATAAATTATGTCATATAGTCGTACACAATAATTTACTTGTTCCGGCTATGTAGTTCTTCTTACTTCTTCTAATATATCACGCATACTTTATCTCAATTTTATATTTTTTATTTTCTTTATGTGCAGTAGTTAATTGTTCTGGCTAGCTATATATATATATATATTCCTTTTTAGGTAAAATTTATAAATAAGTAAAAAACTTGATTGAAACTCCAATATTGTAGCAAGACAAATAACTTTGGCCAAATATTGGAGTTTGAATTAATTGTGCATTTGTTTCTAAGATACAATAAAGAATAAACTGTTTATTTAAATTGTCTACTCATTTTTTTGGGCAAAATCTTAGAAAATGGCTTGAGCCCATTGATTTTTGCCAAATAATTTTTTGTTGTTAAAATACAACAAAAATGCAATGATGGTTTGTTTCCACTATGTATTCAAATGTTGGATCACATAGATATTCTTTGTCACGTCCATAGTTGTTAATTAAGTACATGTGTAGCACTTGACAACTCGCTCACGATCTTGCACAACTTGCTCATGTTTTTGCTATGCCGAGTCAGTTTTACTACACTCAAGATCGCTAAGAGAATGGTAGAAAGAACACAAGAGAATTGTTAAGAGAATATTTGTATTAAGGAGAACTTGATTGTTTTGCTTTGTGATTTTACAAATGAATGACCCCTTTATATACTAGTCTCGGAGGGGCTAGTATGTAAATATTAATTGTCACACAAGTCCTTAATATTTATAAGTAAGTTCCTTCTCTAGAATATTCTACATACCTAGAAGATTACAAGAACTTTCCTAAAAAAATTATAGAATTCTAAGGTATTCCACGAGAAATCTTGTTATTTCTCTATAACCTTCGCACATGTACTAGTTTTATTTCAAATGTAAGTTTCCTCACGACACTCTAGCTGTGTAATTCATTCTTTTAGACATGGTAAAATCTGCTCCTATCGAAATCAATAATTTGGACCTATGCCGTACAATTGTTAATATGTTTTGTGATTGTTTAGTCATAGACTCATAGACCTGAATTGATGGTTAAAAATCATGGCTTTAAGAAATACTTATAAAGATCATTAAGTAAGTAATCAAATGAAAAACGGTTTCTATAGCAAAGTCAGTCTTATTTCTTCCTTCTCGGCTCAAATCAATTACTAAAAGAATTGTTTACCAAATAAAAAAATGGCCTAAATACTGGAGTTCCATACATATTCATTTTAACAAATTCTACCCCCAAAATAATAAATTTATAAATGTTAAAAATGAAGTAGACAAAAATATTCATGTGGCAGCAAATGCATCCACGTGAAGGATGCCAAATAGGTAAGTATAGGGGCCTAATTATGAGTAAAAATATATTTTGATCTTTCATTTGTTGGTCACGTGCAGGACACAGCGAAGTAGGCGTCAGCATTTTTCCTATTTCCTCGTAATAGTGACGTGTACTAGAATCCCCAGACAAAAGGTCGTCCATTTCATAAGTGAAATGACATAAAGTGTCTGGTTTTTGCCTGCAAATTGGTTTTCCTATAAAATACTGTAGCAGGCAAAAAGATTCTGCCTTTCCATCTCCCGCATTTTCTTCATTCACACAAAAGAAAGGGGGTTGTACTCATTGTATATTTGTATTGATAGTAACTTTTCTAAACAGAGTTGCAGAGTTCTTTTGCGGGGGTGGGGGTATTTGTCTTGTGATGGAAGCTATAAACCTCCTCCAGCCATTTCAATCCTATACCGATTAAAGCCACGTGGCTGTTCTACATTTATGTAAACGCACAATCTCTTCCTGGCTATTTAAATATATGGAGCTTTTAAACATTCCAACTTGATGCAATGGATATTAATAAACATATTTGACCGTTGACTATATATATGTGGAAGCGGCGCAACTGATATAACTAAATTGTGTGCAAATCACGTTGCAAAGGCTTGTGGAATGTATTGTTTTTATTAAATGGGAAACCCAAGAGTTCATATATCAGCTTTACAAACTGATGCAAGTTTAAGTGGCCAGAAACCCATTTCGCCATATGTAAAACTTTTGTTGAGATTAGGATTGTATTGTATATAATTTGTAGCCACATTTGTCATGAATGAGAGTCCAGAACCAAAATGTGATATTTTTTTACTCAAACTACCGAAATGCGTATATAACGCCTTTTTAAAGAGCGTTATACCTTAACAGCCGTTTGCTCGTTAAGGTATAACGCCATTTAAAAGGGCATTATACTTGAATTTGAAAAGACGGGCAAGTATAGCGCCTTAATAAACGGTGCTATACTTGCATAAAAAACGGTCCCCTTCCCTTCCCCACCAAACAGAACTCCCCCACCATTAAAACACAAAACTACAGCGGTCCCCCACATTCACGACGAAAAAAGCTCGAGTGAAGCCCACCCGTCCCACAAAAAGTAAAATATTCTCGGTCCCACATCCTAGCTAATTCGTTATCTCGTTGTGGGTTGCTCGTTTCGGCTCCAAATTACCAAATTTTTAACTTTCCAAAAACCTTAAATCGAGGTATTCCGACTTAGTTTTTGTTAAAACTCGTATAAAAATGCATATTAGTTGTTTTTAATTTATTTTGCGATTTAACTAATTTATTATTTTTATCCAGACTATGATATTAGTGTGCTAAAAAAATAGTAAAATAGAAAAATTATTATTAGTTGTTAAAAAAAATATTAATTAGTTACTTTTTACTGTGGTATGTATTTTTTCGTGAATATTTTGTGATTAAATTTAGTTGTTATTTTATCCGCATTATATTATTTATTTGCTTAAAGACTAGTAAATATGTATCCCGTGGCCTAATGTACTGCTTGTATTTGTAATGTAGTGCCCTTTTAGCATTGTAAAATATAGTACCATTTAGCGTAGTATCCTTGTAGTTAATGAAATTAATCATTTAAGTATCTATTGTACCCAAGAATACATCAAAAAAGTTGATAATTTAAACACAAACTCTGTCCAATTCTAGTCAACGATCGTAAAAAAATAACATGAGAAAACAATAATATTTTCCGGACTAAGTATGAGAAAACAACAATATTTTCAAGATACATTGGTGCTACTAGGCCTCAAATATCGAGCTCGGAGCCCATATGTGAATATTAATAATTAAATTTTGTATAATTATAAAAATTAATTATTTAATTTTATTATTGTTAAAAATAAGTGAGTCATAAACCAAAATATATAATAATAAAACTAACATATAAAATAATAAAACTAACATATAAATTAATAAAACTAATATATACAATATTAAAGTAACATATAAATAATAAACTAACGTTTAAAATAACAGACATATTGAGTAAAGATAAATCGAAAAAAATTTCTCATCATGAATACAAGAATTCAGGATATCTTGGTGCTACTAGGCTTCAAATATCAAGACTGGAACCCATATGTGGATATTTAATAATTAAATCTTGTATAATTATGAAAATTAATTATTTAATTTTATTATAGTAAAAAATAAGTGAGTCATAAATAAAAATATATAATAATAAAACTAACATATAAATAATAAAGACATATAAATGAATAAAACTAACATATACAATATTAAACTAACATATAAATAATAAACTACCATTTAAAATAAAAGACATGTTGAGTGATAAATCGAGAAAGTTTTCTCATCATGAACACAAGAATTAAGGATATCTTGGTTCTCAAATATCGAGTTCGGAACTCATATGTAAATATTTAATAAATAAATCTTGTATAATTATGAAAATTAATTATTTAATTTTATTATAGTAAGAAATAAGTGAGTCATAAGCAAAAATATATAATAATAATAATAAAACTAACATATAAAATAATAAAACTAACATATACAATATTAAACTAACATATAAATAATAAACTAATATTTAAAATAACATACATGTTTAGTGATAAATCGAGAAAGTTTTCTCATCATGAGCACAAGAATTCGGGACATCTTGGTGTTATTGGGCCTCAAATATCGAGCATGTAACCCATATGTGAATATTTAATAATTAAATCTTGTATAATTATGAAAATATTATTTAATTTTATTATAGTAAAAAATAAGTGAGTCGTAAACAAAAATATATAATAATAAAACTACCATATAAATTAATAAAACTAACTTATACAATATTAAATTAACATATAAATAATAAACTAACATTTAAAATAACTGACATGTTGAGTGATAAATCGAAAAAAATTTCTCATCATGAACACAAGAATTCAGGATATCTTGGTGCTACTGGGCCTCATATATCGAGCATGAAACCCATATGTGAATTTTTAATAATTAAATCTTGTATAATTATAAAAATTAATTATTTAATTTACAAACAAACATGTAAAATAATAAACTAACATATTAAAGTAAAATAATGTAACTAATATTATTTAATTTACAGTAGACGACATGGAGGTTCCGTTTTTGCATCCCAGACCTGCCAAGCTGGAGCTATTATTGTTACAGGGCGATCATAGGTCGTCCCATATATGGAAGGGACAATTACTGGCCCAGACGTTCCGCGCCAGGAGAGTAGACGATATGTGGGGATTTCTCAGGGACCACGATCTCCATCCCCGTATAGTCATACGCCCCCGAGATACAGGCTTTTATAGGATTGTGGAGATTGGTCGGCTGCAGCTGGATTGGTCATTGATCACGGCTCTGATAGAGCGGTGGCGACAAGAGATGCACACATTTCATTTTCTCATTGGCGAGGCCAGTATCACGCTGCAAGACATGGAGTTCATGTATGGGCTGGCCGTTGATGGACACCCTATTGCTCCGCCGCATGCCATCGGAGAGTATACGGGTTTGCAGTACCTGGAGATGCTGCAGCGGCTCACTGGTTTCCAGCCACCGGAGGAGACTGCACTTGTTGAGGCCAGTCGTCTGCAGTTGACACCCGTCCGACAGCATTTGGAGGTATTGCACCCTGACATCACAGACGATACACCAGAGTTTCATATTCACCGGTACACGAGGTTGTTGCTGCTCCTTATGTTTAGAGGGGTTTTGTTCCTGAACACTTCGGGGAACCTAGTCAGCTTGAGATTTCTTCATCATCTTGAGCGGCTAGATGATTTACCTCAGTATAGCTGGGGTGTTGTTGTTCTTGGCTACTTGTACAGGCAGATGTGCCGGGAGAGCATGGGCACCCAGCATGATGTTGCTGGATTTTTGCCGCTGCTACAGGTGAAAACATATTCGAATACTCTATTCATTATAACATACCCAGTAAGAATATACCTTAAAGTTTACGTCCACTTTGTATATTAGGATTGGGCCTGGGAGTGTTTCCTGCAGTTGCAGCCACCTCTACCACCCTTAATTCTGGGTGCACCACCTCCGTTTCTCCCTCTAGCTAGGAGGTGGGTTGATAGGCGAGGATATGCACGAGAGTACGAGGCTCAACATAATCTACCCTTGTGTGGGGATTTGTTGGATTTGCTGGAGGACGCACATGTAAATGTATATCTAAGTTTACTTGGCCTGGCTTCATATGTGTTGCGTATACTCACATTTTCTGTTGTTACTTAATAGTTCATTTGGAGGCCATACAACGACGAGCTACTAGCTGGCTTGCCCGATTATTTCTCGAGCGGCCGAAATATGTGGAGCTCTTCCGTCCCATTGATGTGCCTTGATATTGTGGAGCATCATGCCACCGAGCGGGTACTTCGCTAGTTTGGCCACCTGTAGCTTGTACCACCAGCGCCCGCTTGGCATACCACACATTACCAGCAGGATGATCGTTCAAGGGTGGACCAGACATATATGACATGGATAGAGGCGCAAATCGATACTTGGGTCGACGACTTGACCTGATTCCGCCCCCTTCACCGCGCCGGACGGAGACTAAGCATGATTATATGGGCTGGTACCGCAGTGTTACCCAACTTTTCATCGGGAATCCCATTTATCGCGCTGGCGGTCAGTACATTCCATACGCCGGGAGGCATGAGCCACTGGTATGTTATTTGGTATACTTACTTATAACTTGAACTTAGCGTTCCATAATTTATATTTTACATGTTGTGCAGGCTATTGGCCTACATCGGTTCCACCAGTTTGGACTGCAGATGTAACGGTATATCGGAGAGGGATCAACTGCTTTGCACGAGTATGGCCGGCAGGTTACCGATATGGTTTCCCAGACGTTGAGGCGAGCCTGAGATGATGATCACTTAGGATACAAAGCTGATTATGTGATGCCAGAGCACTACCATCGTGGGGCAGCAGTGGCACCGGATCGTGGTCGATGTGGTAGACTTGCCCCACGAGGTAGAGGTGTCCTACGAGGTCGTGGGGGTTGGCGACGAGGTGGCAAGGGGACGTTGAGGCACCTCTTGAGGATGTTGGAGTTGATCAGCCAGGTGACCTCCATGAGCCAGACTACCCTCACAGCAGTATGCCGTCATTCAGCCTTCAGCTTCAACTCACTCCAGGGACTTCGTAGGTGACCCTGTCAGCTCCATTGTTGATCACGGGCATGGGCATTATGCGAAAGGATTGGGATTAGTATTTTCTAGATCTTCCAGGCCCATCGATTGTTGCTGATGATCGGCCGACACGAGATGTTGATAGTGGACGCCAGATGAGTTATGGCTCATCATCGAGGGATGCTGGGGATCTTTCACATGCACAAGTGATGTTCAGCCAAAAATGCATATATTTACCCATTATTATCTTATATTCTAGTACTTTTAATCGTCATTTGAGTATTAGTTATATTATTTTATGCTTAATATTATATTTTAACTATGTAGGAACAAAGCGGTGTGAAGATCAAGAGATTTGGAACAAAATTGAATAGAACGCGGAAGAAAAAAATTTAAAAAATAAAAGGAGGGGGACAAAGGAGGGACACCTTTTGGTGTTGTCCCCCCAATTTGGAGACAAGAACAAAGGAAGATACAATTCAAACCAAAAAAAGTGAAAGAATACAAAACAAAGAAATGTACCTAGCTGTAAACTCACTGCTTTTAGCGCTAGGGCCAGCGTGAGATTCTGCCCTGGACACTGGTGACGGGATTTTATCCAAGTTTGCTCGGGACAAGGTTATTTTCAGACCAAGAACCCCCTTCACAACTCGTATAAAATCAAGTCTAAACCTAATTTGGAGGAGAATTCACGTGGAGGAACACACACCACGCTTGGAGGAGGCTTTTACCTAGTTTTTCTTCTTTTCTCTTCCTTTAATTTTATAGTTTATTAGTTCTAGAGTTTTGGGTGTTGCATGAACATTGTAGTTTGAAGCTTGCATTGTTCTTATTATTTTATCATATTTGTTTATTTATTCAACCTTGCGCTTAATTATTTGATTGCTTGATAACCAATTGAATACTACCTACGAATTTAGGATTGAACTCGGGAGAGAGAATTCTAGATTGCATATAAGCTTGAGTAGAGCAAGATCTTAACTCTTGGGAAGGGGGGATTGCGGTTAGAATAGGAATATACCTAATCGCCTTGCTTGGTTACTATACAGGAATTATTGATGCGTTCTTGTTAATTCTAATGCCATAGGAATACATGCGTTAGATTAGCTTGAATAGGCGAATAGTACTTCCGGAGAAGGCTACGAGCAATATTAACCTTGTCAACCAATAAAATAGATAAAAATTTAAGTGGAAAACTCAACGGGGTTGTTAGTTAACCCATAGCTCTAGAATATCGTCTCTCATTAAATTCGTCTCTAAGATTGCCAAATTATTTTCTTTAATCTCTTAATTGTACTCTAGATTAATTTTAGTTAAATATTCATACGTTAGGATTCGCTTGAATAGATTAATTGTTTGGTGTAATTTAGTTGATAGTTAATCACAAGTCCCTGTAAAAATGATATCTGGACTTACAATCCTATATTACTTGTCGACCACATATACTTGCATGTGCGTTTGGGAGCAACAAGTTTTTGGCGTTGTTGCTGGGGACTTAGAAATTAACTATTCTACTAGATTAGATTTTTACTTTTTGTCTATTCAAGTTTTTAAATTTTTATCTTAGTTTAATATTTACTATATTTGTTGATATGGCATCTTGGAATGATAATTGGTCGAATAATGGTTATTCTTATTATGGCGATCCTTGTCCATATTGTGGAGGACCACACATGTGACAAAATTGTACATCTCAATATGATGTGTGGAACTTTTGTAATGTGTGTGGTTGTCAAGGTGGTCATTGAGATGGTTGTCCTAATTCTTATTATCCTTCTCATAGATCTTATTATAATGTTTCTAATAATGTTTATGAGTTTGATAGGAGCAAAGGAAGTGGAGGATATGGAATGTGTGGCTCGTATTATGGTCATGATGAGGCAAGCAGCCGAGCAACAAAACATGACGATAAGGCAAATAGCCGAGCAACAAGATGAAAATGAAAAGGCTATACAAAGGATTAGTGCAGCACTCATGAGAATGAAGACCGAGGCGGAGGAAGTGACTAAAGAGAGCGAGTTCCCACCAGAAGATAATTTAGAAGAAGCAGATATAGTGAGCCAATCTTGGTTAGTGGAACAAGCTCAACTGATAAAATCTCATGAGTTTCTCCGCGATGATCTTTCAAATATGACAGAACAACTGATATAAGGTAGAACTGAGCTCATGCAAGAAATAGACCAGTTTGGCTCAGATATCCATGACTTGCAAGGTTCAATTGAATAAAAAAGTTGAGGTGTCTGATGCCCTACAACCAATTTTGTGGATACTGGCTAGTTTGTGGAGCGGAAAGAGGAATTCCAATTATTCGACCAAAATATTCTTAATGATCTCAAGGTTAACGAAGAGTGCAAAATAGAGGATGTAAAAAATAATACAATTTTTGAGTTGGGGCGTGTTGGTCCTCATTCTAATCATTTTTCTACATTATGTTTGCATGGAGACATGGAGATGTAGCCTTTGGAGAGATGTATAGATGAAGAACAAGATCCTTATATTCTAAAATTTGCAACACCAAAAAGACAGAATGACATCTCTCACTTAAAGGCCAATAAGGGCAAGATGCGATATCTATTACTTGGTTCCTTTATTTTTGCATCATCGCCCCAAGAACGTGATAGAAAAATTGATGCAAAGTTGGGGGTGCAATTCATATCCTCAAAGTGGAAGGAAAAGTGGTGAAGCGATGGCGTCGTGCCACGACTAGAAATAAGGCGCTTGTTGGGAGGCAACCCAATTCTATTTTTTTCTTTTTCTTTTTGTTTATCATTTTTTTATTGTGTTTTTTTTTTGTATTGTTGTTTTTGTGTTTTATAGGAATAGGGGTATGGAGTCAAAGCCAATAGACATGTGCAAAAGCGGACAGGTGGTTGAAACTGAGTGTGACATACCCGCACAAAGAATCATACCTGGGAGAAGTCTGATATCCTGTGAGCTGCTAATTCATCGGCCTTTGGCCTACTAGGGAGTCTCTTTTACCCTCTTATTATTTATAGTTTGCATTGAGGATATTGCAAAATTTTAAGTGTGGGGTGAGGACATTGTCTGGATGATTTTCTGTGCTATCCTACCTTAGTTGTAGTACTTTTTTTTTAATGTAGTAGTTTTTGTTAAAAAAAAACGAAAAAAAAAAATTCTAAAATTTTTTTTGGACTTTTTCCGACGACAGATTTTGTGGACAACTTTCTTGAGGGATTAAGGTCCAATGAAAAAAAAATATCTAATTTTTTTTTCTTTTCAAGTTAGTTTTAGTTAGGTAATAATGGCCCTTGGTTTTTCTTTTTGCATCAGTTCTTTCCAGGGGATGTAATTTGAACCAGGTAAACTTTTTTATTTTAGGATTAGATTTTTTTTTAGGAGAAGAAAAAGAGGGTGAAGAAAAACTTTTGTTACTTGTTTGATACTAGAATAGTTAGGCCTCAGCTTGAGTAGTACTTTCCTCTGAGTGCTTGAGTAATGAATAAAATAGCAGACCTTCTGATACCTAAGCTCAGGGTTGTGACTCTGTATATAGCTTATTCTTATTTTGTTGTTCGTAATGATCCTGTCTGTCTTAGAGTAGAATTGATCCATCTTGATTGATACTTGTGCCATGTGTGGTGAGGATTTCTTACATATATTCCATATTTTGCATCTTAGTCTAGAACTTGCCCTGCATGTTATTGAAGCGAAATAAAAGTGTTGCTTTGTTTAGAAGAAGTACCAGCCCCATAAGAAGTCAGTACGAAGCTCCCACCGGATTGTGTATGTACCAGAGGTGCGAGTATTATAATAGAGCTTCAAGTTATAGACATGAATTATACCTATGTGGAAGGGAGGTCATGAAAGAGATAGAAGATACAATGTGAGATTTTAAGGTCAGTAAGGTAAAGGTGAACAGCGTACGAGATACTCAAAGGCAGAATATGCGAATAGTCCATACCTTGGATAGAAGGCTAGAAGTGATGGGATTCAATATCCATGAATGATAGCGGCATAGTCAGTGGCATATCTCATAGCCTATGGTTTCTAGGTATCGAGGAGGCTAATTAAGACAGTAAAGAAGCGTTAGAGACGATGTGATGTCTCGCTTGATATCCCAGAATGACATAAGGAAATATGTGATGCAAGCAAGTTGAAAGGTTACAAATAATATAAATAGAGTTGTGTAGGTCGCAAGCCATTGTATGGTGAAGAGACAAGGTTCTAGAAGACAAGAGTAAGGATAAGAAAGGGCAAGTAAGAAGGTAACGAAAATGGATAAGTCCTCAGGATTAAGCCTATGAAAACAAGAAGAGTAGATGGTTTCTCTAACTTATACAAAGCCCACTATAGCCTGAATGAACTCAAAGGAGTCTAAGACTAATAG
This sequence comes from Nicotiana knightiana, assembly GCA_005239525.1. Lineage (NCBI taxonomy): Eukaryota > Viridiplantae > Streptophyta > Magnoliopsida > Solanales > Solanaceae > Nicotiana > Nicotiana knightiana. Next base: position 57,988 of record ML387837.1, on the reverse strand, counting down.
CATTTAGGATGCCACCCTGGTAATATAATGAGGGTGTAATTGTGATAAATAAAGGATAGAGTTTGGGACTTCGATTGAGTAACGAGTTTATTAATTATGTAGGATTGGAATACCCATGTAAGGCGAATCACATTAGGATGACTATGATATGAAATGGGGTTATGGAAGTACATTATCGCCCATCAGGAAAATCAATTCAAAGGTTCCACGATGCAAAGTAAGCCCTAGTGGTAATATATTACATAAGAAGTTTCAAGTTATCAATGGAAGGTTTTAGATCAACATTGAGGTGAATAAACAATGGACAGGTAAAAATTGCAAGGTACAAGATGATATTAGGCCATCACTCTTAAGATGAACAGTAATGAGGTAGCAACAGTTGCGAGATTAGAAGGATTCCGACTACAAGTCGTGGTCTGAGAAAGAGTCTTAAAGGGGGATGCCCTGGCCCTTGGGATTCATCCACAGAACAGTCGCCTAGCTGGCAATAGGAGTACTAAAGTATTCGCAAGAGCTATGTGTTATGAGAATGATAACTGCATCAGTCAACATTCGAGGACGAATGTTCCAAAGGGGGGAATGATGTTACACCCCATTTTTTCGTATGTGGAAGTACGCCATAATTTAATTAATATAAAATCAGAAATGAGATGTTACGTCCCGCATTTTTTATGTTGATGTGTCGTCGTAAGTTAATCGACGTAAGTTCGGGAATGGGATTATTTTGAGATTATAAGCATTATGTTATTTCAAATAAGTGATGAGTAAATTCGTGAAGGTGAGATGGGAAGAAAAGTCAAAGAAATGAATTTTCGTCCAAGTTTGACATGTTGGGATAAAATACGGCCCAAGATAGAATACCCGGTATTAATGGACTAGTGTCATACAAGGTACCACATGACCACGATAGTATGATGTATAAAGTATATTAAAAATAAGTAGCATTTTTAGGTAATTCTTAATTATGTGGGTAATTGGTTAATTACCGAGTAGCATGATATTACCTAATTAATTAATTAATATTGGATAAGATTAAAAACCCATCCCCCACCCCACGTGGCAGTAAGACAACTCTTAACCAAATGACTCTTAGTCATGTTGGCTAGGTGTCAAGTAATGTGTTAATTATAACACACATCATTCTTAATATTTTATTTGTAAAAGCAATGTGTTAAAGTACAAGAACATTTCGTTCCCTTATTTTGAAAGCTAAGACTTGTAACAGTAAAGAACGAGAACACTCCATTTTCTCATTTGTCTTGAATACAAACACAATACCAGACGTTAGAATTTTCCTACAAGCTTTCAAAAATATTTTTGCAACCAAACAATTCCAACGGGAATTATTAGCACCTTAGTAATGCAAAATTTTGCGGTTCTGAAGGAGTACGGTGCAACCTTTTCCAAGAATATCATACGGATTTTTTTTCCTACTCCAGGTATGTTAAGACCATCCCTTCTTTCATTTTGGTATGATCCAAATTATACGGAAGAAGCGAGCAAACTCACGGTTTCCATATATTACTCTATTCACAGAAATACTAGGGGTGTCTATATTCTTGATTCCCCATGTGAACTATTATTATCTTCTGTTCATGGGTCTCGAAAATACGTATGTTGGTAAAGTTTATTTCATGATATTAATCAGAGGCATAATGACCTTATGACGTACCGAGAGATTTAATTAATGTATTCCATATGCATTTCATGCATTTATACATGTACATTGACCCATGAATCAGACGGCGTTATATACGCATATATATATATATATATATATATATGCGTATATAACGCCGTCTGATTCATGGGTCAATGTACATGTATAAATGCATGAAATGCATATGGAATACATTAATTAAATCTCTCGGTACGTCATAAGGTCATTATGCCTCTGATTAATATCATGAAATAAACTTTACCAACATACGTATTTTCGAGACCCATGAACAGAAGATAATAATAATTCACATGGGGAATCAAGAATATAGACACCCCTAGTATTTCTATGAATAGAGTAATTTATG